>JAGVSQ010005327.1:0-17908 GCA_022683975.1 Rhyacophila evoluta
GTCGCTAGCAGTGATCTCACATATGGAAGTTTATCAGTTTTAAATAATTTAGAATTTACAATCAATTTCCATTAAGCACCATCAGTCAAAAATATTAATTAATTTCCTTTTGATGAAGCATTTATTAAGTTATATAGATCTTGATTATTGAATAGAAGCTATTTTAAAAATTTTAGGGTCACGTCATTTTTCATTTCCACAGTCGATATATACATATCTTTTGTATGACGATCTAAAAGTAGGTTGTATAAAATTTTCTGAAAAAATAAGTTTAAGTTATAAATCTTTACAATCTGGTTTATTAATTTCGAAAATAAAAGTTTCTTAGTCAGCAGCAGAAATGCAAGTATTTACTCAAATTCAAACAAGTATGTAAGACCAAATTATTTCTTATCAAGCCTTATTTATAGGCAAAGTTTTATGCAAATTCAATAAAAACGTCATAGGCCAACGGGGATTGAATGGGAAACGAAAACAAACAAAAAAAACATTGTTTTTTTTACGATCAGTAATGAGAACCTGTATCGTAATTTTTAGACATTTGCTTTTGGCTAGGGGGGTTAGTGATTGAGAGCAATGGGGAAGTCACAGGTAAACGTAGGGCAAGTCTAAAAGGGGGATTAGGGGGTTATTGGTCTAAAAAAAAGGGGGAAGACTACCGCGTACAAATAATTTATGGGCAGAACCAACAGCACGTGCTTTGAACTACCGAAAAAATTGCTGCAGTAATTTAGTTTCTGCACGTCGATTTACGTTTCGGGGATATTATTATGTTTCGATGGGGGGGCAAATTAAGAATATGTGATTGTGGTGACAATATTCATAATGCTATTTTATAGACGTTATATGCTGGATGCAGGTGTTGCTCTTCGGACATTTTGTGAGCTTTCGCACCGTCGTGAAATTGACGCGTAAATATCATGTTTTTATGGTCACCATTTAGCTCGTTTTTCATGTCTCATACTGTACTTTTAGTCTGAACCTTTAAAAATATTTTATGGCTCACGAATAATTAATATAATACTAAAATTTAACACATATTTTATATCATATCTAAAATACACCATAGTAAAACAATCTTTATGTTTCTATTTTTTTTTGCTTTGTGCCTCCTGTAAAAAATCTCTGTGGGTTACGTCCTTTTTTATTTTCACAGTCAATAAAATACTTAAATTTTACCAAAATTTTTATTGAAAACAACCATAAAATATTTTATTCTATTTTTCTTTATTTATTTAGTTGGCATCTAGTTTAATTAAATTAGGAAAATCGTTCGTTACTGATGTATTATTAAAATCTATCTTTAAATTTAAAATAACAATTATAATAAATAAAAAATCTTTACACATTTTAGGAATTTATATACGTTACCAATTATTTGAATCCATTATTAACGCAATATATTTTCAATTTATGAGCATAAATGAAATTGAAAAATAAATAGTACATAATACAAGATCACAAAGTTGACGATAAGGCAGGCAAGCAAAAATAAAATATCTATTTATTTATATATATTTTTTTGCTGATTGGCTGTCTCAACTATCAAAAATTTGACTGGTCAAAAAATTTAAATGTCCACTTCTCTTTTGAGTGCGGAGACTTTTTTACAATATCCACTCCAAATATAAAAGAATATACACAGTATGAAGATGTCTGCTCCGAAGGTGGCGTACATGGACATGGCGTGTGAAGACATGTCACGCCTATTTTTTTTTCAAAAATTAGTTTAAAGTCAATTACTTAACCCAATGAGCATCTAATTATGTATTTAAGGATTTTTGAAATGCGACAAATGTATGAATCGAACTTACATTCGCAGGATGCAAGGCGCGCACGCTAACCTCTTGACTACCGGGCGGAGAGACAGTATCAATTCCTACTTTTCGTGCTTATTTATGCTAATAAAAAAAATAATATGTATACAGTATGAGTGATTAAAGCTTTAATGCCATTTATTCATTTGTTGATCATATTTTGTCAATAAATATCGCTTTAAAAAAAGCACTCTCAAAATTTCAGAGATTCCTTGAAAACCGCCATTGTTTGCGCAAATATTTATCCGTTGTGTTGTATGCAGGAATATTCTGTTAAGCTTTTTCATAACATGATATACGATGGTCGGGCTTTTCTTTTGTGAACCCGTTTTTTTCATTGCTTAAGTTGGTCGCACGGCAAAATATCTCGTGACAAGGGTCCGTGACTGCAGCGTTTTTGCTCCGGGCGTTGATTTATCGTGAGCAAAATGCTACAATTTTAGCAACAGGCAGTGGTGTCATTCAGCTGAGCTGGCGTGTGCAACCCCGTTCATCCAATGTGCACTGAGTTTTGAACCGGTTATTAAATATTTAAAAAAATACGAACCGGTTCTTAAATCTCCTTAATTTATAATATTGTGTTATATATTTTGTATTCCCGGTAGCGTAGTTGGTAACGTGTGCGTCTATATAATGTGCCCACTATCCACTCACCCCGTCCTTACATCTGGTCTTAATCAGGCGTATCCCGGAATTGTAGCAATCAGGGAAATTCGGGTTTGATTCTCCATCTGTCGGATTTAAAAAATCCAAAAATGCAGCACTGGGTGCTCGTTAGGTTGAGCAGTTATCTTGAAAAACAATTCTTGTAAAAATAATCTGTCAAGACGTTTTCAGATTGCGGAGATCTATATATTTAATTTTTGGAGTGGATATTTTCTCACTGTGTATATACATATGCTCCACTTTGAGAGCGAACATGGCAAGAAAAAATTACATTACTTTATAAAAGATTAAGTAAGTCAATAAAATTAAATGTAATACATGGTCTAAAAGCTTCACATCATGGATTAATATTTATTTCTAAATATGATAGGAAATCAAATAATATCGTATGTATATTAATCGGATTTTTTTTTCTAAATATTTGGGCTTTTATGTTAATATTATAATTAATAAAAAAGGGATTAAATTGCGTATTGATCGAATTAAATGGTGCAACTTCACAAAAAAAAATCGTTGTCAATTATTGATCTGTTTATTTTCTTAAATTAAAATTAAATAAACATTTAGAAGTTTTAAAAAGTTTATCATTTATGCTAAATTCGATTATCAAAAATTCGCGCCGGTCACTTAAAAATTAGAATAACACCCCTGGCGGTAGGCACACACATACACAATAAGCTTTTGTATAAAGTTCTGCTGAAAACGAAATAACGCTTTCCCGCTGTAACAATATTATGAAAATCAGTTTTGTTTACATCGAATAAAGAAAACTTTACGGTACAATTTGATGTTTAATAATAAAGGTAAATTTGTTTTTTCGTTATAGCTAATAACAATTTATATATTATATTTTTTTGATATTACGAAAAAGTTAATATCACACTCATTTGAAAGATTGCTTAATCTGTAAACTAAAGATCTTTATTTCATATCTTGTATTTACACCAAAGAGTATGCCGAGAATATGTTTAGTTAACATTTGGACGATTGCATTAATTTATATCTTTAACATATTTTCACACAATAAAAAATTAAAATACTAGATTTAATTGGTTAATGAATTAGTTAACTTAGGTGTTTTTGTATTTTTTGTAACAAATAAATTTTGATTAAAGTTCGTTTTATACGCTATATAGTTATATCTGTATTATATAAGAGAGATTTCATAAAAGATAATTGTACACACTGCAGTACACCACCTATAAACAATATATAATTATTACTCTAAAATATATTAGAAAAACTAGCTCTTTTCTCAGTGTATACTTGTATGTCATGTATTATTCAATTTTATTGGTATAATTCAAATATGATAATATCACTAAGCCAGAAGATGGCAGAAGATCAGGATAAATGTTTGAAAATTTTTATCTTCAAATTAATTTATGTCAAACAATATTTTTTTTAACATGTTTGCCCTAAGCTTGAGTCATCGAAACAGTGTGAAAATAGCCACTCCATAATTGAATTTTACGTATTTTTACAAGACTTATCTTGATGAATTAATTTCACAAAAATAGACTACCAACTAACTGTACATACTATTGAGCATATTAAGATTTATATAAATCCAGTGCCAGTGCGATTCGAACCCACAATATCCATCTTCAAAGTTCACATGCTAACCTCTCAGCTATCGGATAATCAAACAACATACGTCGGCTCTTTTGTCGAATAAAATTTATATAATACATTAAAAAACGACATTACTTTTAGCTTTATCTTATATATAAATTTTACGACTAAATTAATGTTGAAATCATATTTGTTAATAGGAATCAGTATATCATGATACAAGTAAATTGAAACAATAACAATTCATGACTAATTTACTCAACAGTTCATTCGTATAATAGAATAAAATAGTTTATTATATTTGACCGTACTTGTATATTAATTGTTATTATTTTCATGTTTCCATTGCTGTATATCAAAATAATTAAAATCGTTACATTGGCATCTAATCGATACAATTTTTACATAAAATAACAGTATTTTTTTTTGTCTGATTTCAAATGTATTTTTCACTGAAAAATTCACTGTTTTATTAATTTACGTAAAATCATGATTTGAATTAATGCATAAATACGATAAACGTTGGTATTTTAAGCAGAATTTATGGTCTTAAAATTGGCTTGCCAATGGCAATTAAAACATTAGTACAAACCAGTGGCTTTTTATAGAATTCAGTTTTCCAGTATTTCAACAAATATTTTTAATATGAAAGCTTTTAAATTATTTGTGCAGCTATTTGACTTTTTCTTTTTAAAAAGCTTAATTCGTTCATTTTTTATATTTTTTTTTTGCTCAAATATGAATTAATAACTATCTAGATCTAAAATAGACTACATCAAAAATTTAATTGAATTTTTGTGAAAATAAGAAAAGATTATATTGGTAAAAAGTTTTATTGCATCGTTATTTAAATTGAAATAAAACAAAAAAATTAGAGCTTTTGGTTATGGAATTACGATTTTTTTCTTTTTTATTATGCAAGCATATTTCACGGCGTAACAAACGTAATGCGCTCTTCAATTTGTTCTAAAAGTTGATTTAAAAGACCTTGGTTTACGTATACTAGAGTATGTTTCTATTCTCACTATACCTTATTAATATCGATTCTTTTATAATAGAGACCTTCTGCTTATTAAATTGTGAAATAAATCTATTTTGTATTTTAAAGTTTTAAAAGAAAAACTATGTTTTGTTTTTTTGTTTCTTTTTTGTTGATTGTAGCAAAAATAATTTATTTTTGCTTAAGCGAAAATAAATTGCAAAAAGTACAGTTTCACAAAATTATTGTAAAGTCAAAGAAAACGTACATATTTTGAAATTAATTTTCTTCGGTTTTCACGTTTCAAGTTTTGTATTTCCCAAAAGTTTTCCGAACGTTGGAAAAACAGTGTAACCACAGTCTTAAGCAAACAAGAGTCAAAACGGACGGACTTGAAAACTTTTACCGTTATCAATTAGCAAATTAGTCCCAAAACTTTGACTGCTACTTTTCTCAATGACTGATGATTTTGTGCAGATTCTTGGTATAGATTTAAAATGTACTACATCCATTCTTTGCACAAATTTGTTTCATATATAATGTTAAATAATTTTAGCACGATATAAAAATATTAATAAGCAAACTAAATAACTGAGGGTCAAGATCTTTTTCTTTACCATATCCGCTTTCTATGTGGAGCATATGACTACCACAAAACGCTTCCAGGGTTCTCTTTCACCTGTCAGTCGCCTCATATTCTCCAAAGTCATGACAGCATTTCTTAATTCTGCTGAGGACATCCAGTTCATAGAAAGTCAAATAATAGCTCAATAATTTTGGCTATATTTAAACAATTGAGAATTGAAGTGAGCAAACTAAAATTTGAGCAAAAAAATTAGTTAGATATGTTTCAACATTTTGTATATTTTAAAGTATTGTAAAAGTGAAGTGATCCATATAAATGACACTGGAATAGTATTTTTTTCTAAATAAAAATGTGCATTAGGCTATATTAGAAAAGTAGAGTTTGAGTAGAAATTCGTAATAAAGTAATTCACCGTTTGTCACTTAGCTCACTTCACTTGATGTGGACTCATTGTACAGTGATACTAAAAAATCGGAATCAATTGTATAAAGCAAACATATTTTTTTTTATAGGGACGACGTATCTTGTTGACAGCGTAACTTGGCAAAAATACATCGAGAAATGTTCATGCATATAAAGAATGGATGACTCACTATAAAGTTATTTAGTTACGCTACATCATCAGAATGAAATGACTCGCTTTTGGTGAAATTAGAATTTGAATATATGCTAAAAAGGCACTATGGAGATAATCAATATGTTTTCGTGAATTTATTTTGAAAAAAATTGATAAAACACTACATTTATAAACTTGATTATAAGAAAGGTCCTAACAGTGACATATTTAAGAATTTAATGTTAACTTGGGCTCTTCGGAACCTGGTTTTGAGGGTTCGTAGCTTATGTTTCTACAGAATTAATAGTACATTATCACAAAAAAGTGATATCTTGAGAATAGTAACTCATGAGTTAGTAAAGAGGGAGTAACTGTATGGCTACTCCCACAGCTGCTGGATTACAAAAAAGCTTAAGATCTAGGAACGGGTATCCAATGGTTTGAGCAATTGTCTGGTGATAAATTATCAAAATGATCCTTCTGCAAATAAAATTGAAACATATCTTCACTTTGCGAAGGTCTATCTATATTGACAGTATAAAGGAAGAAGAACGTAATCCACATAGAACAAATTTTACAGGAGGCACAAAAAACGTTTATTCGATGATTTTGCTTAAAGTCGATACATTCTTAGACACATCCTTGAAGTCCACGAAGATTTAGACTGTTATTTCGTTAATTTTAAATGATATTCATTCAAGTTATTTAAGAAAAACTAGTAAAATTGTTCGGGTGGAAGCTCTTTTTTCTGGTCTCAAATTTCATAGGTCATCCTTTTTTCAAACTTAAAAGCTAAATTTACATTGAAATTTGGCATTTTCAGTTTACATTCTTTTGATAGAACAGTTTAACGACCATGGACTCACATTTGAGTCTTGACAGAATATTGGTTGGTGACCGACCACCCATACGTAAGTCCTACGCCAAACGTTTATATTCTATGATAAATACCTGAGTTACGATTTAGCTTAATTGTGAATGTTAACGAGAGATGGTAAATATTATTTCAGTTTTTTGCACATTTTCTCGCGAATTTCGCCGGCTACCGTGGAAATATCAGCAAAAAATTGCGGGCGTTAAGCTGTTACATACATACTATTATTATTATCGAATAAAAGCTGTTTACGTCTTTATTTACAATGCTGAAATCCAAATACTCCTCTTTTAGTGTCGACACGGTATTTTTTTTTTATGAAATCACTCATATTTGGGGATTCCAATATAATTTTTATGTGTATAACTACCACCGTGAACTGGAATATATAAAGAAAAATTGATCTAATGAAAACGAGAATTTAATATAATATCGAAATTCGCAATCTGCTGATTAGACATAATCTAATCACTTATCTACAGCGAGAGGATAAATCAATGTATAAATGTTACAAAATCGGATTATACTCACTAAAAATCCGTCAGTCTTGTTAAAATTTCTTATTATAAAATTCGCATTAACCTAATTAAGGTGAAATCTTTTGTTTCTCTCATCCCCTACGGAGTAATCCAACCCTGACAGGTGACGCTTATAAAATTTTCTACCCCTTGGTATGTACTCTAAATTATTTTTCAGACGAATAGGATTCCCGCCAGAATATAACAGAGGAATATTTTAAAGCTGTCACTCTGAATTCGTAGATATAGCTTGAACAATGGAAATTAAAAAATCCACTTCTGTTTCTCTCTATCATATAAAAGCTTTTCAAGCATTTAACAGATATATGTGCAGTTCTTAAAAATATAGACAAATAATTTCATTCAACTGCAACGTTACATAATTCATCTTTTGCTAAGTTTAAAATCTTTACAATACTTAATAAAATTTTAATTATCTTCAATATAAAACAAAACGTTCATAAAAATATTTTTTATCAATTTTTTTTGTAATTTTTTCTGCTATCAAGCTTAATTAATAAGTTAGTGAATATATAGGCATTTTATTAACTATCGATCCTTATAACTAATTTAGTTTTGAAAACACCTATAAGATATTCTATACATAATAAGGACAACGTATATTGACTGTGGAAAGAAAAAAGTACGAAACCCACACAGAAGAAATTTTACAGAAGGTACTAAAAAACGTTTATTTATTAATTTCGGGCCAAATTCAAAATTTCGAATACATTTAACATTAAAATGTACGAAAATTAAAATAGTGTTTTAGTTACTTGATTTGGTATTAATTAGACCATTTATGAAAGAAAAAATAAAATTGATGTAATAGAAGACTCTTTTCCTAGTCGTAAATTTGTCAGGCCGTCCTTTTTTCAAACTTACTTAACTTTTAAGTTCGAAAATTATAAGGCATTATTCTTAATATTATTTTAAAATAATGTGTATCAAGCTGTATAAATTATGATTATTGAAAAAAGCTATTTTGAAAAAACTGAGGCTTACGACCTTTTTTCATTCCACAGTCGATATATATTCTAATTCATATTTGTATAACAGCTTACCATCAAAATTTTATATCGTAAAATTTGCTCACTAAACACGTCGAATATTTTAAGATGTGTTAATGTGTAGTGTGTCTTAAATACTTAAAGTTTTTAACTGCCTAAAATAATTGCCTTTTAAGAGCTTTTAACAATTAACCTTCCATTTGAATGATATTATTATTCAATCAATATTATTGAACGTTAAATTTTAACTGAGATACAGTTCTAACGGACCAATAAAATTTTGACTATCATTTCCCGCTGGAAGAACTCATGTTTTACTGAAATACTCAATCATAAATGATTTTTTTTTCATGTAAGGGGGATAAATATAGCTTTTTTACACATTTCTAAATTTCTTATTACACCATGTTTGCTCCCAAAGTAGACCATAAGAATCTACACAGTTTGAAGATATCTACTCCGAAGATGGAGTATATGGATATCCGCAATGTGAAGATGTCTTGATAGATTTTTTTTTTACGAGAGTTGTTTATTAGATAATTATTCAACCCAATGGGCATCCAGTCCTGTGCTTATGGATTTTTGAATCTTACAGATGGGGAATCGAACACACATTCCCCGGATTGCTAGCCACGCATGTTACCAAATATGCTACCGGGGAGAAAAAACACATTGCAAAGATCCAAATACTCCACTTTCGGAGTGGATATGTTCACACTGCGCAGATCCATATGTTCCACTTTGGAAGTGAACATAGTATAAAAAGAAGAAGTTCTCATCTTTTGGTTGTATTTCCCAACATTATTATTAAAAATCTGACAGATGTGAAAATAGAACCCGCATTAATTTCTTAAATTAATTAAATACTTTTTAGAAATTGTATTTTTGAAATTTTAAATTACGAATTAATATCATTATTAATTATTTTAGAATGACATATATCATTCGTCTCCCCGGTTAGCATAGTTGGTAGCGTACGCGCCTAGTAATCTGGGGAATGCGGGTTCGGTTAAGCCATCTGTAGGATTTTTAAAATATAAAAATACAGGACTGTGGATGCCTATTAGGTTGAGCAATTTCTCTGACAAACGATTCTCGTGAAAAATAGTCTGTCAAGACGTCTTCACATTGCGAAGATTCGTATACTCCCTTTTCGGAGTGGTTATCTTCACTCTGTGTGGATCCATATGCTCTATGTTGGGAGCAAACGTGGTATATAAAAAAAAAATATCATTAATTTATTATAAGGAAATATTATTACGTTGAATATAGGAAGGTATTCAGAGTTACGTATTTACGGAAAAGAATTTTTTGTGTGACCTAAAAATGATTATTGAAAAAAACTGAAATTATCGCATTTTGTTGTGAATTCCAGAGAAAATATTTTGAAAATACAATATTACAAGAAACCCCTTAGTAAGTTCAGTACCTTTTTCACGCAACACTGCTCCTGCTGCTAATGGCGGATCTAAAATATGACAAGCAAGCCTTACGTCACTTGCCTGCCTACTTACGTCAGTCATACTCCCCACGACATCGCTTACGTTTTTGGGAAAAATAAGTAAATAACGAAGAACGAAGAAATCGGTAATCTGAAATAAATCATTTATAACATGATCACATTCGGTTATAGTTCACGTTTTAGATACTTAAAATTATACGTGGACACTCTGCGGCATAGCTACATTTCATAAATAAACTTGGCTATTTGCATTTTAAATCACGGTAAATATGCAATTTCGCTTATGAATTTTTAATGCACGAGTAACAACTAATGGCTAACTAAATACACAACCATTAGTTGAAGTAACAACAATTTAAAGCACGTATTTAAACTCTGTTTACGTAAATTTTGCGCATTAAGTTTGTATAAAAGCTCTATAAGTTCACTTAAAATAATATGGAATGTATTAAATAAAGTACTTTATTACCATTTATTGGGATTTTTTTAAAAATAAATGATTATATCACTGGATAATATTTATTATTTTATTTAATCTTTATAATGGTTTGTTTAAAAACAATTATTTGATTTTGAGATGCTTGAAAAGAAGTTTGTTTAATTTGTAATCCTAATATTTGAACTCAATTCAAAAACGACACCGAAAAATGATTGAAAGTATGCGCATTTCAGAAAAATTATTGATTTTTTCATATTATTTTTTTACAAATTTGCTTACATTATTTTTACGAGAAGTAAAGTTGTGTTTTAAATTTATTGTATGATACATTAAAATTGTGTCTCATTGGTAGCGTAAAAATTAGCGTGCACGACTAATGTGGGTTTGATTCCCACAGCTGCCAGATTTCTGAAAATGTGTGACTTGATGCCCATTCAGTGGAGTAATTGTCTGAAAAAAAATTCCAGTGAAAAATGATCCTATAAAACATGTCATTAAATTATGAAGATTGACATAGTCCTCTTTTGAAACGGATATCTTCACACTGTGAAGAATGTAAATAAATATATTAATACTGAAATGTAAATCTCTTGCATACATTTATAGACTACCTTTGATTAATGTCTATAACATTTTCACAGTTCAAAATATTACTTTAACATAGTAATATAATTAACTAATAAAATTATATAAATTAAATATAAAGATGTGCCTTAACCTCGACATTACAATTAACTGTAAGACCGCTCCGTGTATTTTATAAAAAAAATATAATATAATTTCCGATGAGAACATATTTATCGTTTTCATATCCATTACATATGTGGAACATAAAGCTACCACATCATCAGGAGTCCACTTTCAATCCCCCTACCCTATTCCAGGAGCTTTTAATTTCTTTATGTGTTTTGCTATGTATGCATATTAGATATTACAATGACAAAACTATTTCTTACATTTTTGAGTTGTATAAAAAAAAACTTTAAACGATTTAATGCCAAAAATGAAACATGTAATGTTTTTTCTGGTAAATTTGAATAGTTATTCTTGAATAATATAACTCCTGTAGTAATTACATGAAAAAAAATCTGACGTAAAATTTTACGTGTCTGGCAAAAATATTGCCGTTAAAATGCTTCGTCTAAACGAAAGTTTACTGAAACGGGAGATCCATCAAAAATGGAGACATCAAATTACTGAAACGTCTTAAACACATTGCCGTATTTTCCTCACCAGCGGAGTTTTCTTGAAGCTTTCAAAAGCTCGCCTCACCCTTCCGCCTTTTTATGCGCAGACCCTTTCTCAAGGCATCAATAGGCTCACCATAAGGCTTTGATTAGCTAAGACATTGCAGCCTTTTACGAGCTGTCACGATGGCATTTAACCTGTTGCTCTTTTGTAGCTTACAATCAACTCGCATTAAAATGATGGTTGATGACATTAAAATATCGAGAAAATAGGAAAAGTCACACTGTAACATTCAATAAAAATCGGTTTCAAACAAAAGAAACATAAATACCATAAATTTTCAAGATTCGGTTAGATTAAAATATTTATATGGTTAGATTTGTTTATCAAACCGTTAATTAAAGAAACTATATAATATTAATGTTTAAAAATATAGTACAATTTAATATGTTATTAAAATTATTTTTAATTTACTTGATGCAATTAAGAATTTTCATACTCTTTGAAGTAATAAATTATATCATAGACAAAAGATTCTTTATCTAATAACTATTGTTGTTGAAATATATTAGGATCATTTATCTAATTGATAAAATTTAGTTAAATAAAATCATACATATATTTCTAAATACATGAAAAAATGTGGTTAATGTTTTAAAAATTTGTGTATGTACTTTTGATTCTTTGATTTTCTTGAGATATATTATATTATATAATTTAACAACGTCTATATTACATTTAATTATGAAAAACAATTCATATACCATTAAATTGAAACTTTGTATTTTAAATTCAGCTATGTTTTATATTTATTTGAAGTGGTGTTAGTGAAATAATAAAATTACCACCATGAAATCTTTCTCAACATTTTTTTAAATATTCTTTTTGAATCAAAGAGAAAATACCTTCGTAATACGAATATTCAATAGGCTTAATGAAATTTTTAGATAGGTGATCGTATTTTGCCAGTAATACGACGATATTCAGTGTCAAATATGTGGGTGTATTTTTTAATCTAGGACTTTATGATTTTCGGTAGTAAATAAAGATAGATTAAGTTAGGTTAGATAGGTAGAGGTTAGTTTAAGTTAAGTCAGTTTAAAGTTATTAAAATATATGGACATACAAAAAAAAAGCTGTAGTAGTGAGTTCCCAGTTATATTATATTCAAATATGTCCACCCCAACGATAAAACCTTTTAAAGAGAAACTTTCGGGCAGGAAATGGTCCGGGCGACTTTTATTGCTGTATGAAATGACGCCAATCAAAGAAAAGTTTATCACGAATCGTTAAAGTCATTGGAGGTTTGTTCCTGGTCGTCCCGGATAACTTCGCGGTTTAATGAGCCGCATGAAAATAAATCGAGGAAAAAAACTGGAACTGACAATGAAATATAAACAAAGTCATCAAGTTTTATGACAATTTTTATCACTCAATTTTATCAAATGAAATTTGCCCTGAACAAAACTGAAGTATTTTAACCAAGCATATTTTTTATTGATGCCAACTTATAAAACATTTGGAAGTTTTCGTCAAACATTTAATATTATATTCACAATGTTTTCATTCGTTTATGAAAAAAAATAGTTTTTAGTTCTCTTTTTTATCATGATAATGAATCTGGGTTTATTGCAGTTACCGTTTTATTGAACTGGTTCAAATCTTGTACATACACGTATTTATCCATTGTATACAAAAGAGTTTAATTTAATTCTTCTAAATAACAAGAAATAAATCCTTGTTAAGATTTTATTAAAAAAATAACAAAATTTTTAAATGTTTAATATTAGTTTAAATATTTTGGTGGACAATATGAGCAGATTTTTAATGTTATTTTATGTGAATTTGATAATATTGGTGGAAAATTAAACTATCCTCAATTTTATGTCTAAAACTATTTTTTATTAGCATGATAGCACTGCACAAAAGCTTTCCTATTAGGTGGGCGCCTTTTTATTCGAAATATTTGCAGAAATAATTTACTTTTAAAAAAAAAGATTTTTTATAACTAAGAAAACTATTAGAAAATTAAAAAAATTAATATTATAAATCAGTAAAATAAATAAACATATTATTTTTGCATAAAGTCGCCTCCTTTTCATAGCGCGGCACTGTATATTGGTGATAGCTATTTCCGATGCGGCACCATGGACATGCGAAATTATAAACATCAATTTCAATAATCTTGCTTCCACCGTAATACCTGTCAATAAAACTATTCGTTCTAGAAAATTATAATTTAGACCATTAAATAATTGTGATATATAATTTTATTGTAGGAAGTAAAGACTAATTTAGTAAGTTTGTATCATTATATGTTTCAAGTAATTTTATGAATCTGTTGCATAAAAAGCTCATTATTAAAAAAAAATCATATCTGTTGACGTCTAAATAAATATATTGAAAGACAGAATTCCAACAAAATAATATATCTCACCTATTTTACATCCTGCAGATATTTTTATTATTAAATGTGTTGATTTTTCTACTTGGATTAATATAATCCTTTTAGTAATTAAAATAATTAGCTCGAATTAATGTTTTTTTAGCTTTTAATTTTCCACAGTTAAACGTAAACTTCACTTTTTAACATTAAAATTTAAGCGTTGTGTAAATATACTGAAATTATTTTCATGTTATTTTATATATAATAATTACTACATTAACTAATTCACGAGTACATTTCATGAGTACACAAAAATTTAAAAGCTACAAAAAACATGGTACTCCCTCTGTTTCACCACACTCCATCGGGGAAATTAAAAATAAACAAGGACGCTTTGCCAGACTGGTTGCTTTTCAGGTGCTTCGCTATTTTTTGTGAGTATTATTTTTATTCATCGCAGTTTGCTAACTGGAAGTTACATGAGCTTTAAAGTTTTGTGTAAATTTTAACAGTAACATGGTTTACGTAATTTTATGATACAAGAATAAAATGCAGATAGAAGTTACGTTAATGATTGCGTGTACTAAAATTACAAAGAGTATTCGAGGCAATACTACACATTTTAAATGATAAACTAAATAGTGTTTTACCATATAAAATACCTCTTTAATTTAAGTTTTTTTTAGTATTTTATTAGTAAGTATTTTAAAATTACGCTACAAAAATTAAATGAAAAAGTCAGTTCTTAATGCTTTCATGGTAAGCACAGTATTTTATATAATGCATTAAAATTAAGCTCAAATAAAGGTAATGAACAATTTAACTTTCATTTAATTTAATTAAATAATTAAAATATGTTTTAATAGTTTTATTATCAACAGTTTGTTTGATTTTCAAAATAAAATAATCAGCAAACAATCAACAATATACTGTTTACCATACTTATTTTGTTTTATATGAACCGAAGGTAATAATATACGTAAGCATGTTTTCTTGGTTTCAGGACGGAATTAACATGAATACCCTTATATCTGTTAAATTTAAAAATTACTAATCAAGAACTTTTTTTAACATTAAGCGCTTTTTGTAAAATGGATTATATATCAACTTTGGAAAGAAAAAATGACGTAACGCACAGATTTTTCAAAATATCTTTTTCAATAATCACAATGCGGACAACTTGACTGACACTTTACCATAAAGATGCAGGCTGCAAATACCAAGTTAGTATGTGAATTAAGCTTTATAGTCAGAAAAAATGGCATTTAAACTTAAAGTTTAAAGTTGCGTCTATTTAATATTTTGACTTTAGCGTTTATACTTTTTATGCCTCCTGTAAAATTTGTTCTGTGTGGATTACGTTCTCTTTATTTTTGCAATCAATAGATATATAGACAAATAATAAATATATTAATATTATTAATATTATATATGTGGTTAATTATTGGTATACATCTAAATTTATACATTTAACATCTTATTAATAATAGATTTACCGTAATATAATTGATAAAATATATTTTTCGGATATTGCTGTGATGTTATACAATCGTTATCATACTAGAAATATTCAGATTTAGGGGTTGAAATTACATGGCACCCTCTTTCATTACACATTCATCATGTTATATGACATGTACACGCGCTACTTTGCTGATAACAATAAGAATATATCAAAGATGTTTGATCAATTTGGAATTTTAGTAGGAATATATGAAACAAGATAAACAATTCACGCAAATGTATTTACTTATACATTTAATATTTTAAATTAATTTGATTTATAAAATACCAAAGCTTTTAAAAAAAAAGTTCTTTGTGATTTTCTATAGAACTATGTGAAATATTAAAGTTTTAAATTCAATATAATCTGATTTATTTGAAGGAATAGAACTCGCAATCTTTGCCACTTAAGCATATATCTATACCAAAAAGTGACAGGAAATGATTGTAAAAGACACACATTTGACATAAAGTTGTAAAATTTGGTCCTTTGACTGAGAAAATACAAATATCTTCTTATTATTAGTGAACTGATATTAATATTTAAGGAAAAAATACATTACCTTTAATACATAGATTAGGTCAGTGCGTTTACATTCTTTAAAATAATCTTGTAACCATTTAAATAGTATATTTTTGACTCCCCAGTAGGCGAGAGGTTAGTGTGCGCGCTTTGGAGCCTGATATAGCGGATTTAATCATTCCAGCTACCGAATTTTTAAGAATCCAAAGATGCAAGACTGGATGCCCATTTGGTTGATAAATTGACTGACAATTAATTTTTGTGAAAATCTGTCAACGTGTGTTTCCACATTAAAATATACTCCATTTTTACAGCGGATATGTTAAAAATAATCTTCTTATAAATTCTGAGTAATTTTATTTCATTGCAAATTATTTTGTCACTAAACAAGTGAAGCTTCGATGCTGGACCTAGTTTGGTCACATATTGCGGATGCCTCAACAGGGTCTAAACCTGGCCTATCTATTATTTAAACCAACTAGTCATCAGCGTCTCGGAAGGCTGTTAAATACTATCTATAGAATGTATTCGGCAGAGTTACAGGATGAGGTGTGATTTGGGAAGACGCAAAAATACTGGCGGGGGACAAGGATTCTTGGAGGCGCCACGTGGTATCCATATGCTCCACTTAGAGGACGGATATGGAAGAAGGAGAAGAAGAAAATTATTTAAAGTATATACTTTGTATGACTGTTATGTTTTGATTTTGATATAAATGTCATACTGTGCTTAGATGTCCTTTTAGATTATTACCGTTGTCATAAACACGTCCAATTTGTCAAAAGATTATTTTATGGACATATGAATGATGTTTGTATATTTCAAGTACAATATAACGATAAAACGTTTTGTTTGAGTGCTCGTATCGTGACAGTCGAATCTTTGTAAGAAAGATCTGACGTGTATGATTTTAGAAGTGAAACTTCCCTCCTAAGTCCTCCCTGGAGAGTTATTCGTCACAGTGGTATGGCCAAAACCTCCCTCCTTGACTGTGCCGCAAGCTGCAGTTCTAACCCTCACAAAAACCGCCTTTTGAATATTTATTAAGGTCAATGTCTGTGTCAAGTAATACCGTTTGAAGTTTCCTGGATGGATCACAAACACAAAGTAATTCATAAATGGAATTATTTTCACAGGGCTTATAAGCACCGTTTACCATTTACACCTCAAAGCATTTATAAATATTCTGAGAACTGCTTCCAAAAATTGATTTGCTATTTTTTTTATTTTATTAAACCAATACACAAATAATTACTAAATATCTACTGTGGAAAAAAAAGGACGTAGAGGACGTGGATGTAGTTAAGCAGAAGACGTCCAAACCACAAATTAATATTTTTCGTTTCATTGTATAAAATGCTTCGAATACTTTAAGATGACAAAGACACCCGATCAAAAATGTACACCCATAATAATTAAGTATAATGTAAGATTATTTTATTAAAATAAAATTTGGACCATAACGTCACTCTCAAAATGTTTTTTCAATAAATGCGCGTTTTTATGGTTGTGTTGATGTTGCATAGATATATTTTTGTATGTATTAATAAAAAAAGTTAAATGTAACCAATTTCAAGATTCTGTAGGCAAAGACTAATATAATATTGATAAAAATCCAAGCACAAAACGATTATAATTTAAATTAGCACCCACAAAACATTCAATTACTTTTACAGCAATACGTTTTTCATTAATCTAATAATCCATTAAGATGTATCCCATGTAAGTATTTAAATTTCATATTAAAATCTTAATAATATAAAATGTATACTAAATAATAATTCAGAATTTAAAATCAATTTCCATCAAGCACCATCAGTCGAAAA
>JAGVSQ010005328.1:1281-17907 GCA_022683975.1 Rhyacophila evoluta
TTGTAAAAGTTATCATTATTGTCATTCAAATACATATTATTCCAAAAATGTAAAGACATATTATATATTCTTTTTACAACGTAATATATGTTATTATCGAGGATCTCGTTACCGCAAGGAAAACAAATATTAATTTGTTCCGGAAATTCAATGTTTTGAATTTGGTAATGATAAAGTTACAATTGTAAGTTAATTGGCATTTGCAAATGATACAATCATGAAGTTAAAAACCTACTATTTTAATTCAAATTTTTGTTTTTAAAGTTATGTCATTAACGTATGCCATCTAACATTGTATCCCAAGATTGCGCCAGCATGTCAGTAATACGAAATCTGTGTATTTAAGCAAATAATTAATAAGTTAATTTAAATAAATTTTGAAAACTATTGAACTATATTCTTTAAAAAACGAAGCATTAAAAATCATATCATATTGATCCCTGATAAGTGATAAAAAACAATATTATTTAAAAATTCAGAAAAAAGATGACTAAAAGATACAATGCTGTTGAGTTAAGTATTGTTCATTGTTATTTTTTTGTCGAGTCTGTTTGTAATTTATTCATTATAAATTAAATAATTATTGCCATGGTAATGTATCCACAAGTGACTGAAATTATTGTTAATTAAACTTTTTTCATAAGTATCTTTGTAATTGAAGGTTTTATTGTATTATGTTGTTGGATGAGAAATACATAATTGCTGATCAATTTCCAGGAGGACTTGATATTTTAAACAGTCTCCCAAGCTATTTGTTCTCGCCATTGAAAAAAGTGTAGTCGGTCGCCATAAAAACCCAAGTATTGTAACCAGTAAGCACCTTGGCAACCTTTCGCTATGGACGCATTGATGTGGGTGGCTCTTCTCTTACTCACGCTCTTCGTTGGTAAATATTTGCATTCATTATTATTGAGCTTTGATTGAGATGTGGTATTTGAATGTCTGAGAAGCAACTAGGGATTGCAAAACGAAATTCGGAATTCGTTCACATAAATATAATTTCCAGTTCCGAAAAAGTGAATGCGAAACTCGAATTAGTCTTACGTGAGCTAAAATAACGATAAACTATACTTTGTGAGAAGAAGTGATTTTTTAGAAAGTTAGCGTGAAAGTTAAAACAAAAACGGGTATCCAAATTCCGATTTTTTATTTTCTTGAAATCTGTAATACCCACAGGCAAACTTAATTAGTTAGTATTGTCATATGATCCGGAATTATTATTTTATATTGTCTAAAAGATAAAATACCTATTTTGTATTAATGAAGAACAGCGCGAACAGAATATTCACTCTTTCCTGTCCGGACCTATCAATGATTTTTGATGCGAGTGTGTTGAATGGTTATTCTTTTTACGTACAGATTTTGAAACAGTGGGTTTGATTTGAATGCAGTAATAATATAAGAGCCATTATTTATTATATTCTCAAACTACTTTAAAGTTTATATCATTTAAAAACATTGTTTTTAATTTATTAAGAGTCGGCAGGTGTCAATCAATTAATGTCACCAATTAGACTGACTACCTGCCCAGTTTGCCACTGAGCACTATAACTAAATCCTTGTTTTCTGTTACAGTTATAATTTTCGAAAAACTGATGCACGAATGGGATTTGTCAACAGAAAAAAAAATTAGACAGCGCGAGGTGAGAAAAATATCCAGGCGGAGTGTTCCTCGCCCGAGGAATATTAATTCAGCCATCGGTATCGACAATTTACCAGTCGATTTAAATGACCCGGAAATCAACCATGTCGATTTAGTTACTCAAATGATAAAAAGTCTACTAGACAGAAGCATACTCTGCGAGGAAGACTCTTCATTAATAGCTGAATATAAAAAAATGATAAGTTCATATTAAAAATTACAGATGGGGTGTTTGATATGGATACATTTGATAGTTTTCTTGATATCGTAGGAAACTGTAAACATGATGAAAATAATAATGTCGAGAACAATTTGGGCAAAGTAAAAAAGTATAGTGATTCGTCATTAGGTTGCGCTTCGACAAAGCATATACGTAGCATTCTAGACGGGGTTGTCAAGTATACAAATATTGCATTACAGAGATTTAAAAGTGCCAACAGATTATGAAAATATTAGGAATGTCATAGTTATGTTTAGGGTGTCTGGGGCTTATTATTTTCAAAGCAATGTCAAAGTAAATAACACAGTAGTGAAAGAGATTATAAATTACTTGGAGGTTGGTGTAAAACCAGGATGCTCCCCTTCGTCATCCATTGCCGAACTACTCATTCATTTGTTTTCGGAGATAACGGAAAAATATACTTATGAAATTCATTTTTATTTGACAGATATTTTTACTGCAATTAATCATTTCTATCCACAATTTCACAATTACTTCATGCATGCATTGCACCGTAAAAGCGTTGCAGAAGGTGATATATTTTTATATCTCACAAGAAACATTGACACTGATAAAATACACGAATTTTTGGACATCTGCGATAATTTTCAACCACCGGTAGGATGCGAAAAGTGGCATATGAAGGCTCTATTAGATAGATGTAACTCACTCCGAAGCACACTTGTGACACCGATCTCAGGGCTTTAACTGTTCAAATCGTTTTTCCGAGTTCACGCATTTACGCGGGGGAATTTCAAATGAACCAATTTAACATGCTACCTACTTACAATTTCCCCAACTTCGAGGAAACTTTCGATTGCATTCATATCGTAAGATTTGTTTTTTTTTGTTACTTTTCGTTTCTTTTTATATTCATATGTACGTATACAAGCATGTTGATACTGGAATGTATTTTCTTATAGAAAATAATTAATAATTGACTTTAATTAAACAGTGTGTTTATTTTATATTTCCTCCTGACCCTTTTCCGCTTGACAAGAAAGTATATTTATTGAACACAGACAAATAATTATTTATTTTAAAATATAAAACCAATTGAATATAAAGCCATAGTTGAATATGAATAATAAAACAAAAACGAGTTACTCCTTACATTATTTAGTTTATAAATAATTTATTATGTTAAATGCATACATAACAATAAGTTTTTAGCAAACAAAAGGACACAAATATTTTTATTCTAGTACTTTGCTTACAGTCCTTATAAAGTGTTAATAAAATGACCTATCTCGAAATAGTGAGTTGCAAAAAAATAATGATTACAATAGTAACTTGTTGAGAAGTTTGTTGTTCCGTTCCGCTAAAATCGTATGAATTTTAAGTAATGAGTAACTTAAATCGAAAAATAGATAGATTATTATTTAAATATATTATCAGAGTCGTACTATGGTATGATACATAGCTGTGGCCGTATCAGTCGGCACCGTACGGGATGCCCTAAGCAGCAAAAACAAAATAAGAAGTTCAAACAAAACTTTTGTCATAAATTTCTATTGAATCTACATTGGCTGCCATTCTAGACTACATATCCCTAATTGAAGAATTTGCTAAAATGATGTTAGGATGTAAAACTGTAGTAGATTGACGTGGTTGATAATTGATATCATCATTTTAAAGTAGTTTATATTTTCAAAATATAAATAGCAACCATATATGGTAATTTACTTAGTTTATTCTTCTTTCTATAATTATATCTTGATAGTATTATATAATTATATAATTATATAATACTATCAAGAGTGAGTTGATATCTGTATCGGTTTTTTTATTACTTCCTTGGTAAATTTAGCACTTAAGATTACATCAAACACAAAAAAATGGAAATACAGTAGAATCTCAGTTATCAGCACCTTGATTATCCGAATTGGATTTAATATTTTTTATTATTTATCTCGAATCCATAAATTTGATGATTTTTAATCATGAAGTTTTTGACAAGTGCGAGTAAGAAAAGCTTTCTGGTTATGTACCTTCAGCAAACACTTTTGTAGACACATTAATAAAAAATATTGTGTATGAAAAAAGAAGGATACCGCAAGGAGTTTATCTTTAATGCTGATAAATTTATAAGGATTACAGAAATTATAACAATCAATAAAAATTGAGATACTATATATGTATAGTTTTCTTTCTCTTTTTAACTATATTTTTTGAGTTTGAACTACATCAGTGAGATTATTTATGGCTTTATCAATCATTAAGGTATTCTGTATTTCAATTCACCGATAGCTATGAGTTTCAAGGTACATTTTCCGAAGATAATATATTTAATTTTATATTAAACTTACAGATGTTGAAATCGATAAACATATTTAAACAATGTATAATCTCATGGATTATGAAACGATTCCACTGTTTATCACAATACATTACTAACGTATTGCGTTCTTAAGGTTACTACATGATAGGAAGATAGTGAATTGAAACACGATAATCAGTGACGTAGCTATCGTGGCGCCTGTTGCTCCAGGCGTACGAATCACATGGGCGCAAAATTAGAAAGGATAAAATAAAAATGGGACGTGGCTAAAGGACAGGAAAATATAATCCCCTGAAAAAATTAGTTACTACCGGTAAAATCCGCAAATTTAAAAACAAACGTGCCACTAGAGTTACAAGTTACATAATTTTCGACACATATCAAAACCTTCAGAACGAATTAACCACGCAACCTGAGGACTAAGTTTATTAGATAATAAAAAATAAGAATATGACATGGAAAACAAATTTCGCCAGAACTTTTCCGAGAAACATGGGGGTGCAGCGATTTACAGAGCGCTGAAGTTACGTAGTATGTAGCTACGCCACTGGAGATAACATCAATTCAGCAAGTGAAGGATGTCGGGAGCGCATCTGTTCTGCGCAATGTGAGCAAACGGAAATGCATGTAAAAATGCCATTATAAGAAAGCCACATATATTTGAGTAGTTTATCTGGTGATCAATCGCCCTTAAGTCTGCTAGGGTCAATCGATCCCTACGATTTCTGGCTTCATTGCGATTCGCTTGTCGAGAACGACGTCGCTGTGGAAACGCGGTCTCGATATTTCGAAGTTTCATTATTTCATTTTGCTTGGAAAATTTCATGGTGGTACAGAATTATGTATTTCCTAATTATCTTGGCCACCGTAAACTCATATTTACTGTCAAAAAAGGACTCACGGATTTGGAGAGACCACGTGTCAT
Organism: Rhyacophila evoluta; assembly: GCA_022683975.1. Taxonomy (NCBI): domain Eukaryota; kingdom Metazoa; phylum Arthropoda; class Insecta; order Trichoptera; family Rhyacophilidae; genus Rhyacophila; species Rhyacophila evoluta. The sequence continues at coordinate 6,350 of JAGVSQ010005328.1, forward strand.
TTAGGATTAGTTTAGTAAGACAATTAATAGAAGGTTATTGTTCCAGAAAACGAAGGGAAGACCTACAATGTTTTAGCCAAAGAAAGCACAGTCACAGAAGAAGTCAAGTTGACTGGTGTGGGTCAATATCTTCCGTCAAAAGCAATAATAAAAAATAACAAATTATATGTGCACTGCTTGTGATATTTTACTTTCCATGAAAAATAATTACACGAATATCTATGTACTTCGATCTTAACAACTTCATAGAATTCTACATATAATATTTTTCTTTTTCATACAATTTTATTAATGTACATCTATTCTTTTTCCAATAAAATATTGACATACATTTTTTTTTGTATTTTTATCCACACATTTTGTTTGTCAGCAAAAGTTTTGTGGGGAAAATGTTTCCCGCCTTATATATTTTTTATACTGATGATCTAATTTTAAATTTTAAATTTTCGTTAAGTAAGTTAAGCTGACATTATATCATTTCACACATTAATTGTGTGTATAATTATTTAAAAAAAATACCCATGGAAGAGTAAGTAAAAACTCATTTAGTTACATAATGTTTTTTCCTTAGCACAGAACACGCCTGAAACTGCAGCTGTTGAATAAAAGTACAAAAACATTATGACTATCACCAAGAATTATTTTTCAAAATGCAGACAATGTCGGATTGCTGAAAATCCTTAGAATAAACTAAAATTATTAATTTTTAATTGCACGTGAGAAATTATCCATGACTTTTTAAAATAAGAGAATTTAATGACTTTAGCTATTATAAATAAACTGTTTTTGTATTACAAAAAATAGAGTGATTTACAATGTAAAAAAGTCCCGCATCAGAAAATAAAATGAGTTTTTTTGTGTTGAAGACATCGGTCATTCAAATATATCGGTTGCCGCTTTATTTTATTGTCGTTACACTATCTTTCCTTTCTTTATAAAAAAATAAAATAATAAGTTTTGAGCTGAGGTGAAGTTCCTAATAAAATGATGTTTTGATTTGATGTTGAAACTTAAATAATTAGTTTTAAAAATAAAGTAAGGGAGTTGGATGTGTATTTTAAATTCGTTTTAAAGAATCTTTATCGATGCATGTAATAATAATTTTCTATAACATTTAAAAAATAGCATTGCTTGTGATCAGGCACTTACCCCTTTTTATAACCTTTGTCTATGCTAAATATTTTGACACTTGACAGATTCTGTTTTCTATTAAAAATGAGATAGTGCGCGTCGTTTAGTGATAAGACCAAAATGAAACAGTCGCAACTCTGACAATGTGATCAATAAACGTGATTATAAATCGTGCTTTATTCTCTATTTTGATTTGAAAGCTCATTCCCAGCACCAATTTAAGGTAATTGCTGTATATAGGCATCATTCTCTTTATTACTAGCAACTTGACCAATAATACTTAACCATTTAAGCGGATTCGATGGGTTGCTCTGTGCCCTCAGGGTTTCACACAACAATGTCTCTATTCGGAAGGAGAAATGTAAACACAGAAGACAACAGGGCGCGCCTGGAAAGAAAGTTGTACCTGGCGCGTGAATCGCCCGAACCGTCCTTTGATCTCTCTCAGTGTGCCCTCAAGAATGTGCCGAGCGGGATCTTTTCCTTGTGCAAAGTATTTCGAAAAGAATCCCTCAATTTAGAAGAAAACGCTTTGTCTAGCCTTGAAGATGGAGGTAATCTAAGTGACCTTTACTTACTGAAAGTGCTCAACATTAGCAAAAATAGATTTCATAAAATAAGTGATGATATACGATACCTGGTAAATCTGAAAGAGTTATACATTAGTCATAACCAGGTGAAAAAAATAACTGACCACATCAGTGGATTGGCTTGTCTCGAGGTATTCGATATTTCTCACAATAACCTCAAATGTCTACCTCCTTCCATGGGGAAATTAAAACGATTGAAAAAGCTAACACTCATTGGTAACACTGATCTTAGAAACATTTGTGTAGAATTGTGCCAAGCCACTAATTTACAAATAATAGAATTGGATGCAGATAATTTTATATTTCCTCCCAGTGACATAACTCATCTAGATACTTCACAAATTATGAAATTTCTCTGCGAGCAGGGTAATTTTGAATACACACCACCGGGCAGTGTATTAGGTGACGATATTACAGGACCCACCAGTCCTAGACCTGTAATGAGTCCTGCGGAATACGATAGAAGTTTGAGGTGTCAATTTTCTAACTGGGAGCAGGAGGATGAAAATCTTCATCGCTTAGAAAATCAAGTATATGAAGCATCAAAAAAACAGAAGGAAAAGTTTCTTTTGGAATATACACAAGAACAAATTAAATTAGATTCAGAATTGAATAAAATACAGCTCGAGAGGGATCATGACCGGACAAAATTGATCAAACAAATACAAGAAGAAGAAAAATCTACAGAAAGAGTTGTCTCGCAGCTCCTCGAATTAAATATGTTGAATCCGCAACGCATTCAACAATATTTAGATCATGATCAGAGTGAACATGATAGGCTGTTGGAGATGTGTAGAGCTAATTATACTAACTTGAAAACTGTTGACACTTTGAAAGCGATGCAAAGTTTACTTGAGGAAGAATGTCAATATGAAAAGTCTCTCAAAAGTTATGGGGAATCTCAAAGTGAAGTGAAACAGTCTTTCTTAATGCAAGAGCTCAATTCAGACGAACAACTTGGACATCTACTTAAAACAAGAGATACACTCCAATCAGGCTTAGTGGAGAGATTGTTGAAAGATGAAGATATACAAAAAGCAGCTGTTGGGGTGCTGCTGGAAAAATGTGATGCACGATCTTGGGGACTGGTGCAAGAGATTAATTTAGTTGAATCACATTTGGCTAAGTTATCCGCCATCGAATTGGACAGAAGGAAGCTGAAGTTAAATGACAATATCGATAACTTAAATGATCAGAGAATTAAGTTGTCATTCCTGCTTGTCGATCTTTTAGACCAGCAGGAGATTAGACGGTTGCAACTTATTAAAACTCTCCATGCAATGGAACTGGAGAAGAAAACTACATCTGATTTCTGGCTGATTCGTTACCAACAGCTTTTAGATTCTGTTCCAGAAATCGTTGTATCTTCACAGCGACAGTTGGATCCGATATTTGCCAATTATTTATTGCAGGAAGGAGTTATACATTGTTTGCCATTCTTAGTACATTGGGTGTCAAGCAGCCATGAACTTGGAACTCTAACCGACGAAATGTTGCAGAAACAGGGGGTGAGGCTAACGGCTGATCGGGTTAGCATATTAAAAGCTATAAAATATTATCTTGAAGAAATACAAGCATCACGTTTGAAATTGGACGAGCCCGTGGCTTCCCAACATGACTTACCTTCAGCACCATTGCAAACTGATGTTTTCGTGGACGGAACAGAAATTCCGGTTGTTAAGAAGGAGCCTTCAATGATAGCAGAAAATTTGACAGAATGTGTGGTCTGTATGGAAGAAATATGTGGGGTGGTATTCATACCTTGTGGTCATCTTTGTTGCTGCATCAAATGCTCTGATGCAATCGAGCAGATCTGTCCCATGTGTAGGGGAAATGTCGAGCGAAGGATTCGTGTTATTCAATCTTAGCACAATACATTTTAGAATTTTTAGAAATGGGCCTTACACAATACAGTTAATGTTATTACTATTGTTTTAAACTGCACAATGTATATTGTATAAACAAAATTCGGTTTGAAATAACTTCAGTGATATTTTAATAACTAATGTAGATTTCTGCTGTCCATAAATTATTTGACAAAGTACAATCATATTTGAAAATTTATTTATAAGTAATAATGTTACACTTAGTTGCACCAAAGTATTTGCACTTAAAAAACTCCCCACCTTTCTATATAACTCATAGCATTTGTACATTTAAATATTAAAAACAGCACTGTCCTGTATTTTTACAAAATTACTTCCAAAATAATACTTTATTCAGTATTATATCTTGTTCTTTTATTGATTACAATTTGAGTTATGCTTCCATTAGTTTATTTGCTGTAAATAACATACATGGTCATTTTATTCAGTTTTATTTTCTCCAATACTGATGAATTCTAATTTCTTTTAATAGTATTATAAATAATAGACAGAGGGCTATAGAAAATTATTATCTTCATCATACTTATTAAAATTATTTTTTTGGTAATCTAAGAGTGATCTGAATAACTTTTGACTCAACTCGATTAAAAATACATTGAAATTGGGAATACAAAATAAATAATACATTTAGATGCTTTGTAAGTATTTGAACTTTGGTTAGTGATCTTGTTATGATTGAAGTGTTTTTTTTTAAATGGACGTAAATGCTACATTTTTCTTGTCTTCTTTACTTTTACAGTCTCTTTTTTATCTATTAGTGTTGAAAAAAGATATTGTGTAGTGTAGAGAACCAAAGAATATGAAAGCAAATAACGGTATAAAAATTAAAGAGAGGAACATTTTTTAATTAACTTAATACCACTTCTTCTAGCTCTAATTATAATCCTCAATGTTCTATTCATATTTAGTCATTATTGTATCATGTATTGTATATCGATAGCCATAATTTAACAACACATATTATAGATTTGTCGAATTGTTCAGGAGGACCAAAAGACCTTATAAAAAAATATGTATTGGGTGATAAATGAAAATGAAATACACTTGAGAAAAGTTTTAGTTTATTTTCATTTCAAAAATGTAGGTAATTTACATTTAAAGTATGATATGTGTTGTCAACTTATGGTCATCGATATATTACTTACTCTCTTGATTATTTGTCTTCTAATAATTGTAGTATATAGCTGTATTCAACTTGTATTTTGTCAAATAAAGATTCTGGGATACCTGAGTTTGTTACCAACTTTATATGTAATACGTTTAAAAATATAGAAATGGTGCTGAATAATATTTAATCCCATCAAATTGCACATACTTCGAATTGGTTTTCCAGAATCGATAACATGATAATTAGAGTAATATTAGTGTGCCATGTTTTACTGAGTGCGTATTGTTTAATTGTGTTGAATTATTACACAAAACCAACATATTAAATTGGTGTAAAACAAAAAAAATGTGTTCATGAGTGGTTTTTATAACATTCACCATTTAAAATGGAGTCAAAGAGCTTCAAGCAAAGATATTTTAATTGAATTAATGTAACATTTTGACTAATACTTGAAATTGAAAATACCAACACGTGATAAGGTTTAATAAATATATAATTTTTCTCAATAAAAGACCTCATATGTATTTATTAATGTAATCCAAATTGAGAATATTTTGAGCTGGCTGATACCTATTTTATTGGTGGACATATTTATCTTAAAGTTATTACAGTGGTGTAAAAAAGTTTAAGGAAAACTATGTTACACATTATGCCAGTAAATAACAGTATCACTAATTGAATTAAATTTTCAATATGTGTTTTATATGGGTATGTTTAACTTCCAAACACAGCTTATAAAAGTTAAATTTGATACAGCAATTGTTATAATAATAATATAATATTATTGTATTAACACGTTTCCTGTTGAGTCTGGTTTACTACGCATCTCCATGAAAGTCTTTGGGCTTGTAGGAATGTCGTATTCTTCAATTTGAATTCTTTTGATGTTATAAAAATTTATTAAATATCGTAGTAATTACAAAATTGTTTGCAATAATTCAAAATCCTATGAGTCGCAATGTTGCCACGAAGAATAAACTATGATAAATGATAGTATACGTGAACAGAATATTTAGAGTCCTTTTGGATCTCAGTGAAGGTTAAAATGAACCAACTGTTAAACAATTTGGTCAATTATGACAAATGTCCTCTTATCACTGAATTAATTTAGGTCCTTAAAACCATTTTTAATATGTGGCCATTTATAATTCTAGTTATCGGGAACATTTAAAAGTATTTGCTTCAATAATATAAAAGTCAATGTCCTAGTTCTATTTATTGTCTATTTTTCTCTATATATATATCTCATCTTTATTCTTTGTCTATCTTATTGGAATATGGCTTAATATTATATAATCAAGTATTCTATAGCACTTCTAGCAGTCTTTTTCTAGAATATTTTTTAATTTCACTGACGTGTCGATGAAAAATATTTATTAAAATATTCTTGGATAGTGTAGAACTAGAATTAGGCACTAGTTGCTATGACTCTTAAATAACTTACCAAACTATTTCTACTTATTTCAATAACCTTATTAGGTCTTACACACTAAAAACTATAAAAACTAGAAATATAGAATAATTTTCTTATCTAATCACAAAAATTATATGGAGCCTTCAAGCAAAACTATTCTTATAACAATATATACATTTACCATTACCTACTGTTTATACATTGTAATTAACGAATAATTTTAATCCGCTTGTTTAATCTACCGACAGCAATACTGTTTATATAAATAAAACGTTGGAATAAAGAGTTTCAGTATGAATATTATACTCCATATTTGTAAATGGTGTTGTATTTATTTGTAATATTTAATATATCGATATGTGCCATCTTAACTGCCTAAATTTGTATATATAATAAGTTTTGTGTATTAAAAATCCTCCAAAATTACTTCATATTAACGGGCTAGTATTAATTATAAATTATCTTTTTAAATATTTAAGTGCTGTAAGAGCATTATGTAATAAATTAACATTGTGTGTGTTCTGCCTTTGTGAAAAATAATATTGTTAAATATAGTATAAATTAATATTGTTTTTTTTTTCATTAACACTTCACCTGCCGGCAATGTTGGAGATATTATTATGTCCTACCGTGGGCTACTTTTGGCAAATTCGCAAAATGCGCTAAATGTTTGCAAAACTAAAATATAAAATATTTCAATATTTCTTTCGTTTATTATACTAAAATTTCTATGCAGAATCAATTTATCAACATTGCAATATTATATTATTATCACTTAAAATTACCATATTGCTAATTTTTAATGTTTGAGAAAAAATGTAATGGTGTCTTAATTAGCATTAATAAACTTACTAAAAGTTTAAAAGTATTTAAAATATCTTATCCAAACTGAAAAAAGTAAACTAAGCCGAAGAAGCTGATTTCAGTCGAAATAATGGCAGTCTAGGGCAGGATAACCCTAACACACGTGTAAATTGATGTGTTGAATGATGACATTTACAAACTATGGAGCAAGAGAGATTTCTGGTTTTCCTATAAAAATGTAGTAACGGTCTTTGACCACAAATGGCAGTCTGTTTAAAATATGAGACGCAGAATGCTCCATGTCCCGCAGGCAACAGGTAGATTAAAAAAATGTATATTCCATTATCTGCAGGCAAACCGCCAGGGTACAGAATCATTGAATATTTCGAGTCCCGCAGGTCAAGTGTTAAAATAATCATATTTATTCTGCTGTCATGTAATGTATGTTGTGAAAACAAAGTTATTTTATTCTTATAATTATTAATATACACAAAATATTTAAAAATGTGTACAAATTTATTAATATTCTGCAATTAATAACTTTCAAATATAATATTACCTAAATAATCAAATAATATATTATCTCGATGGAAATAAATAAATAAATAATGGAGTGCCTATATTTCCAAGTCAATTAACTTTTTGATTTCAAGTCGTTTTGAATTATCTTGGAAACGTGTATAAAAATAATATTTACATCTCGAGTATAAATAATTAAGTAACGAGATAAAACAAATCTATGGATGAATATTAAGTATCCAACTATTCTCCTTTTGATGTTTGCATATATTTTTTAATTCTATTTTTCAATTATTGGAAGTTTTTTTACGTCAATAAAGGTGTATCAACATGTATTATGATCTTGATTATCTATAATTGCTCAATACAGGTAAATATAGTCGACTGCCATTCAATTGGGACATTTTAAAGCTTATGATAACGATGAATGAAATCTTGATTAAATATATTTTTGACAGCATGTCATAATATTGATTAAAAAAAAAAACAAGTAAAAAGTAATGAACTTTCATATTTCTCTTATAGATCGAACTCATCTGTATCTAAGAGTGATTTTTTAAATACCTATTCCGGATAGGCAAGGCTTTACCAAACACAATTCATTTTAGCATGCCAATAGCTGTAGTTTTATTAAATCTCATGAATTTCGTCAATTTCAATTGCATGCAATAAAAAGTGAGTATTGGTGTGTTCAAAGTTGACTAGCTAGTAGCAATAAGTTGCATAATCTAAATTTGAAGACAGTTTCAGATCCTAAACCTTTAAAAATCCTCTATTGGAATTAATTACATCATAGCCTGTATAATCCATCTTCTATTTAAGTAGTGTATGAATTATAATTTTTATAAATCTGAAATAAATGTTGTAGTTTTACGTTACATCATTTGGAAAGATGAATTTTTTCATCACATTGCTAAAATGACAAAACATATGATTGATTACTCGGTTACCAAGCAACACATTGAAGTACCATTAATTTTAATGTACACATATTGATATTGAACTCGATTGTTTAACATTCCAATCATTTCAAAACTGTCAAATAAAAGCATTTTAAATATAACTTATTGTTTTCATTGTGTGCCAAAAAAACTATAAAATTTCTATTACTAAACTATGCTGAACATATTAAGATCATATACACATTGACAACAAATATTTTCTTGTTTGTAAAATTGATTTTGCACTTTATAATATATAATACAGTCAAATCTCGCTATAAAAAATACCACAATTTCAATTATAACGAATATATCATGGTTGACTGGAAAAAAAAGACATACCTATATTACATTCCTTTATAATGAAATTATAGTATAACGAAATAAAAGGAGTGGTTCAATGACTATAGTTATAATGGGATTTGACTGTATCGTGTTCATTTTTCACTGCAATGTTGCAATAAATAATACAAGAATAACTTCGGAGTCTGTGTCTTTTAACCCTTAAAATAAGATTTTAAATTATTAGTGTTAGTTAAAAAATTATGGCCTGTGGTGATTCTCTGCTTTTGATTGATGTTTGATAGATTATATCATTTTTATGTTTTCATAAATAACATTAATGGCCAGTTTATTCTGCCGCATTGATTCTTTGCTACATATAACTGGCTGTCCAATTTTAAAACTATAACTTAAAATAATCAGAATGATTAAATAACATGTTAAGTATAACATAATGAAAAAATAATAATTTAGAAACCTTAACAGTAGATTGAAAAATGTGAAAATTTAATTCAAAAAATTTGTCAGTTACTATCTAGGTTTTGAAATTAGACAGCTGTAATATGATGGATACGTAATCATACTGATGTTTGCTCTGATTGGCGTTTGGGATATATTGTAATGCAAATGTTAAAGCGATATAACAATTAAACTTCACTGAGTGAATAATAAAAAAAAACTTTTCTCTTGCATTCTTTCTAGTCGATTTGAATTTTGGATAGTTTATCTATCTGTGAAACTTGGTCATAAATTTAAATAAATACACATTTTCAATATTAAGCCTGAAGTGTGACACATAAATAAAAAATAAACTTGTTTTCAAAGTACACAGCAAAATCAGATTTTTATGTTGTGTGGAGGTAATAAAAGCTAATCGTTTTTTAGTCATAACTATTATTATTATTTACAATAAGCATTATTATACTATACCAATTTATTAAATTTATAAATAAAATATACTATTTTAGACATACACACTTTTAAATCTTACTATACAATTTATAAAAATGATAAAATAAAAAAAAAAATCAATACTATTCAAATTACAGTTTATGCATGTGTTTGAATTTTACATATTTAAATGGAGACTATTTTGAATCGTTTTGCAAAGTGCTCACTTCATTGACTTTGAAATATATGGTGAGATTTTGTGAAATATTGTTTTTTAAACAAATTAAAAATAATTTTAAATATGAATTCTAAGTGTGTACTTTTTGAATTTCAAAGCATTTTTTGAAAATTATAATCACTTCATGAAAATAATATAGTAACTGCTGTGAGAGCTTGGTTTTAAAATCTATTACATTTATAATATGTGAATCATGTTACAAATATATCAATTGAAATTTTTGCTGATATATTATACTAAAAATGTATGTCTATTTGTCTATTTCTATACTATTGGTCATCAAAGCTGTTGGCTAAATGCTTTATTTTTTGGTGCAGTTTCCTTTAGTTTGATTTGTTTTTTTTTTGTTTATATTAATTATTTTTAAATATGCCATTTCCCATTGAATAATCCACCAATACTGAATTGGTAAATGCCAATGCTGGACGTCTTTCAGTTAATGTTTTGTCACACATGTATTTTTTAGATTAGATTTTAAAATATTTTATTAATTTCTAGTGTTACATTGTTTGTATGTAATACATACAACATATTATGTTGTGATTTTGTAAATGTTGCCATGCTTTTGATTTACAAAAAATAGCTGGATATTATATTCTTGTAGTTTCTATTAGAAACTGCTTTCACTTGTTTTTGTGTGCTTTAATTTCATCAGATATTTGATTTATGATTTTATTACTTCATTTTATTTGGTATTATCTAGATTTAATTTCACCTTTGAAAAGTTGAAATGTGGTAGTTTTATTGTCATTAAATTCATACTAATTTTTTTGAAAAAGATAAATTACAAGTTTTCAGAATACAGAATTATACTTTAAATTCAATTTGTTAAGCTATTTTCTATTTATTATAATATTTTTATTGCTAGAACTCATTGTATTCTAAATAAATTAATGCATTGGCAAAAACCAGTTTTTACTATAGTAAACATGATACTTCGATAAATAAAAATATATTTCATTGAAATCTTCCCATCTGCCTATAAATTCTAATGAAAACCTCTCAAGATTGGGACAGTGGACATTGTGAAGATCCATTCGCTCCATTCAAACACATCTTGATAGTTTATTTTTCACGAGAATTGGTCTTCTGGCAATTGCTCAACCCGATGGGCGTCTAGTCCTACATTTTTGTTTTTTTTTCTAATCTCACAGATGTGAGAATCGATTTTGCAATCTCTGGCTGTGAGGCGTGCACGATGTCTTGGCTACCAGGGAGACTATTTGAAATGACTAAATGAATATTAAATTACAACAGTTCATTCTCAGTATGAAAAAAGAAATAAATATTCCAAAAAATAGTAATGTAAAGATTAGATGTTATGTATTTGTTTTTCGCATTTATCAAAATAAGACAAATTTAATATTGTTTTGAGTCTTCCTCTTTGATGGTGCTACGGCTCAAGTTCTGTTCATCTCCACAACTTGCTTTCCTCATCCCTTTTCTGCCTCATTACTTTAGTAACAAATCAGTATCGTTGTGTGGTATGGTATAGTGTCTCTAGCGTGTGTATGGTTTCTGAAGATCTTTTCTTGAGCATGGCCTGTCCAGCTTAAATTCACTATGGAATCTAAGAATCCAATATATTTGCAGTGTTACTTTATTAAGCCATGGATTTGACTGAGATTCTGTATATTTTATGTCCAACGTATAGCAATAGTTGGTGAAATGTATTTCAGATTTATGTGGGTTGTAGACTTATATTCACATATGGAAGTTTACCAGTTTTAAATAATTCAGAATTTAAAATCAAT
>JAGVSQ010005329.1:0-15652 GCA_022683975.1 Rhyacophila evoluta
TGGACAAACGAACGAACGAACATACATATTTTGACTTTTATATATTAGATATACAAATGAAATAGTTCTATCAGATTATCACAGAGTTTATTATTTGTACTGTGGAATGGTTATATTCTCCACGTCCACGGCAATAATGAGAGGCTTTGCAATACATATCAACATAAGAATAATGATACAGTAAAAACTGTGTTGGATTTTAAAATTTTCTAATTGGTCGATCGCTTGCTCAACTTCTTCAACTATCGTGGTTAAAGTTGGCGCGTTTTATTTCTAATGGTATTGTAATTCAGTGAAACATTGGATTGCGAGTATCTTAGTTTAGAAGTGTTTTGAAAGACGAGCAAAAGATTAATCAATTATGACTTGATAAACTAGCGATTTCTCGCAATAAGAACTTTTTAGGAAAAAAATCCAAAGAAGACTTAAATTACATCAGAATAGAGTATAATGCCCGGTCACAAACCCATAAAAAACCGTCTCATCCTCTCGTTGTGTGTTAATGTAGGCGATGATTTTAAAGCCAAGTTCCTATTATTCTGAAAATCCACTAACCTTCAAGAAATATTATATAAAGTACAGGAGAACTAGTTAAGCTTTATGATTTTTAAGGTCCAAAAACAAGGTCTGGGTCACTTGTATCACTTCTTTTTCACATTCTCTTCTCTCTCCCTTACAAGAACCTTGATAAAATTAAATTATTTATAGTTTTAGTTATAACAATTAAAAAAGAACGTATGAATTATCTGAGTCCTCATTATTTCTTATTGAGAAATTCGCTTTGATATACGTGTGTTTTAGATAACAAACACGTTTCTGGAACGTATTATGCTGGCAAAACAAGGTTAGATACGATTTATTTTATTTGTACATCGTGGATTTAGGCAATGAACGCAAAAACATGTATCCAGTAATATGTATGCACAATCAATAAATTTACATTACATAATATGTGCCTTAGTGAAGTAGATACGGTGATTAGTCACCCATTACGTATTAATTTGTACGGCATATGCAAATTTTTAATGCGTTTTATATAATTCGAAATGATACATTATATCTAATAATGCGATTGTGTATGGGTTTCAAGTGCGAAATTGTTGATCTCAGCCACTCATGGCGAAGGAAATATGACCTAAGCCGACAATTTGCGATGGACAATTTCGAGGCAATTATCTCACATCTCCAGCTGTTTCGCCGGACGACTAGTGCCAAGTACAATGAATATTATGCCCACCAGTCTTATTTAGTAGACGAAATCGGTTTTGACAAAGACAACGGCCAAAAGGGCCGTCCTTATAAATGACAATGTGATTAGCTATTCGGTAATTATCTATTATACGTTTGTCATTTATCAATTTACAACTCGCCGTAATCCGCAGTGATACGTTGAAAAATAACTCCGTATGTATAACACACGTCAAATCAAACATTCTCGAGTTAATTCCAAATTTAAAATAAAAAACAGTGTTACAATTAAAAAAAACCTATTTATATTTTTGTGCTATTAGTTAATCCCGTTAAAATTGGAAAAGTTGTGAAGGATCTTTGTGTTATAATATATATATATATACTAAGATATATCAACTGAAAATAAATTTACATTCAATTATCAATGATAAAAAAATAATACCACCGTTACCACATTACTGTTCTCAAATAATCACTCATTTCAATCAAATTATATATTATTTGTAATAGTAAGACAGACAATAAATAATTATAATTTTATTGTATACACGAAAACGTTTCTTTAAAATGATTTTTTATTAGTTTAGTTAGCTGTTTTCTCAATTTGACTATAGTCTTTGATTCTCTTGCTAGGTTAAAAATTAGACTTGTAAATTAAATTTGTTATTCATTAATTTTTAATCGATTTTAAAATGTAGATTCTTCTTAACAATTAAACCAGTTTAAACGCATTAGGATATTGTGCGTAATATATAATAATATATGAAGGAATATTTGTATAATAATATTGAGTAGAAACCTATACACAATAATCAATATACTATGATAGGTTATGTTGCTATTAGGGCTCAATATGTGCCATAATTAATGTAGTGGATATATTACTAGTCTCCCACAATACAATCGAAAGTGTAACGAGTCATACAGTGGATTATTTTAATGGAAAAATTCAATTTTCATTATTTTCCACATTGTTCCAAGCGCATCCATATTTACTAAAAAGTAACATGTATTGGTTATACGAAAGGTTATAACTCAATGTCAGGATGTCAGTAGTGGACAAAGCAGTTACATAAAACCTTTTTACTCGCATTTTTCAAAACATATTTCGAATTAGTGAATTAATAAATAATTCGAAAATCAAGCATACGTCCATAATTATGCTATCCGAAACACTCTGACGAAAAAATGTTTAAGCTTTGACTAGACTATAATAAATTTAGGACGAATTTTATATAATTTTATGAAATTTGTTACATAATATTTATACGGCATTCACATCGATTACCATAACCAGATATATTTTATGAAGTAAACACGATATAAATTTAATGTCACCAGATTAGTCCTTATTAACCATATAAAACCTCCTACATACTCTGTATATATAATATATTTATATGTATATTTAACCATACTCTCTCCAAAAGTAAAGAATATGAATCTACACAATGTGAAGATATACCATGACAGATAAGTTTTTACGATAATTGTTTGTCAGACAATATTGCCTAACCCAATGGGTATCCAGCTCCGCATTTTTAGGTTTTTAAAATTCCGACAAATTTGGGAATCGAACTCGTATTCTCCGGATTGCTAGACATACACGCTAACCTTTACGTTACTGGGGAGTCGATATATATTACCATGTCCGTTCCGAGCGTGGAAGGTATGGATGTACATAGTGTGAAGATGTCTGCTCCGAATGTGGAGTATACGTATATTCAAAATGTGGAGAGATGTTTTGGTAGATTGTTTTTTCACTAGAATTGGTTGTTACACAATTGTTCAACCCAATGGGCATACTATAATAGTCAAACTTCAGATAATACACCATGTGAACGAAACGTGTTTCGTATTATGTTCAGAAAAAGTTTACATGGGTCAGTGAAAAAATCCAAAAATATAAATAACAACAATATAAAGGGCATATGTCAATTTGTATAAAATGTTATTCAAGAGTTATATGACATTTTTAAAAGACAATAATGTGTGTACATATACAACGTCTGTGTATGTATGCAATTATATTTTTGAACGAGTGTCAATGTGTTGCCACTCCTGAATATACGATAATTCCGTTAATCAATGTTATATTAAGTTGAATATTTTATGACACACTGCTCACACATTTGTCCTGTATATGCAGTTTAATAATTGAACCAAGTAAAAGTTATTATGTTGAATATTTCTATGTAATATGGACTTATATCTCTATCAAATGATGACTATTGATGATAAATTTTGATTACAATTTAGATGCAATTGTCAAATATTTTCTTTACAAAAATTTAAATATGAAATTAATATAAAATTCGAATCATAATACATATAAATAAAATTTATGGAAATGGATTAATTAAAAATAAAAAAGCAACTAAAACCACAATATAAATATTGAATAATTTTGTCAACGTAACAATACATTAGCCAAATATGTAACATAATTTTTATCTGTAACCATAGATACAATTATTAACTTGATTTTTTAAAATATATTGAATGTCGATAGGATAGGAATTATATATAATACTTTTAAGTACAGTCTTTCGTCGGACTAACATTTTTTAAATGCGTATAAACATTTATAATTCGATAACTAACCACAATTGTGCATAAAAATAATACTTGGTGACTAAAATTATACTAAACACAATTTAAAACAAAAATAGATTACATAAATTCATGAAGAATGTGGAATTAATTATGTCATATTATTCAGACACTTAAATTGAAATTAAAAAATCTCTTTAGAATAAATGTCAACGTTTCCTAAACAGGAAAAAACATTGTAATTCACTTTTTTGTCTTTTTATATAATATTAAATAATGAAGTTTACTCTCGGCTAAAAAAAAGCCCTCTGAACAAAATTTCTTACATAACGATGAATTTTTTTAGATTTGTTTACCTTGAATATGCGGAATTGAAAAGATCTAAAAACTAAAATGTAATAACTTTTTTGTTACAAATTCATTTAGATAGTCAGCGAAACAGGAAATTTATCCACTAAAATATTTGGTTATTATGTGATTTGTTTTTTTTATAATTTGTGTGAAAAAAAAATCAAAATGACTGCACAATATTTCAAATATTCCTCCCCTCTTTGGATTGAGACGGACACGGAGGACAGTAGCAGCGTTGGAAGCGTCAGCTTAAATAATTTTCTAGACTCCCAGGTAATTATGATGATCTGTCATATAAACATTTTTTTATACTGGTAATACTTGATCTAACACATCTGAACTCTCTTCTAAGAAAATGTATTGTTTCATATATATTACATACAGCTTTTGTGTCACCGCTTGAAAGTAAAATACAAGTAACTGAATTTGTTTTAAAATTGTTTTATAAAATCCATGTGTTTTTTTCATTTTTTTTATACATGTCCGTTAGTAATAGTGTACTTTTACATGCGCGTGCACAAATTTTAACATAATATTTATCGATGTTGACTTGTTCAATAATCTTTGACGTGTGAAAAAATGATATTCAAAAAATAGCCTAGTGGTTATAGCGTTTGCCGACATTTTTATCTGTACAAATTATCAGTGAAAAAATGTAGTATTTTAAATAACGATCTCAAATATATTTAATAATTTTCTCATGATTCCTTTCTAAAAAAGGTAAGTAAATGATTATTATTTTAAATCATTTCCTTATTTTATATGCACGTATTGTATAATGTGACACCGATCAAATAATTAAACTAAATATATAGTTACATTTTATAACAATTAAAATATACTGCACTGGCTTAAGAATATATATATCATTTAAATTTACCGTTGAAGTTAACATTATTTGTTTTTAAATTTAACAAAGCATTTGAATAGAAATTGATTGTTTAATTTCGAGTGGTTTCATTTGAATAGAATGCAGACTTGGCAACGTCCATACGTATTATGAGCACGCGTCGTATTATTATTTTATACTTCATATGAGACAAATAAAAATTTGACCATATGATGAATATTAAAATATGTTGATGTAGTTATAATTCTTTGCCTCCTTTACATGACAAACGTCGAATTATCGAAACCTTGTCATCGGATACCATGAACATTGTAGATTACTTTAGTGGATTTAGTGGTTAGCTGACCTTATGATAAAGAGCATCCCAAGAAAAATATCCATACTATAAAGATCTATGTACTATAAATGCATTAAAGCAGACTTGATAAATGAATCACACATTATAAATTATTCAATGCATGAATTGTCTGCGTTCAATTTTTGAACGACAAATTTACTGTGCTGAATATTTCGTATATCATGTCAGCTGCATGTTTCGAAGGTAAGAAAAAAAGTACATACATAATAAAAATAAAAAGTCGATGTCCTGCAAAAAATATATACCAGATAATCTTCTGAATGGAGTTGCATTCTTTGCTTAAAATATATACCTGAAACCGGTTTATTTTAACGTGTGCAGATTTTTTTTTAATCTTCTCGTGTATCTTTTAATTCATTTTCTCTTACGGTAAACAAACTTCCCCAGACGACTTCCAAAAACTATAAAAAGCACAAAAATTCGTGGAAAATGTAGTATTTATTTCGTTTCTAAATTACGTCATAGATTTTAAGTGTTATGTTGTTACGATGTTTTTAACTATTTCGTTTACTGTAGATTTTTTCAATATTTTATTAAATAAAACATTTTTAGTAATCTTTAACTTATTAATGATAAAAAAATAACCAAACATGAACAATCCATAAAGCTTTTATTATATTACTGACTTGAAGTAGGTTTGCATATGGGTATGATTACGAGCTTACTAACTGTGTCTTGCATAGTTCTAGACATCCCTAGTTCAAAATACCTAGATATTCGTTTTGTATTTTTATCTGAGTCCAGGTACGCGAATTGAATTTATAATAAAGACTTCGAAGCCCGTATTAATTCTGACGGAATAATTGATATAAAAATTTAGTCGTTTTTTATTGGGTAGATTCGATTGATGGTTGTAAAGTTGAAAGACAATTCATGAAGTTAGCTACAAGTGTTTAAGAATTTGACGAAAATTTCATAGACCTTAACTTTTTCATTGGTTTATAGTCTCTTGCATAATAATATATATCGACTGTAGAAATAAAAAAGGACTTAGCCCGCACAGAACAAATTTTGCACGAGGCAGATAAAAGGTATGTTTAATGATTTTGGGCTAGATTCAAAATATTAAATAGACACAATCTTAAAGTGTATGAAGACTTAAACTAGTGTTTTATTTACACAATCAGATATTGAATTAACACGTTGTTTAAGAAAAACCAATAAAATTAATGTGGTAGAAATTCTTTTTCCTGGGCACAAATTTGTCAGGCCATATTTTTTCAAACTTAAAGCTAAATTTAGCTACCAATTTGACATTTGCAGCTTACATCCCTTTGATAGAACGTGTGTTAAGTTCTTTTCATTGTGACTATCGAAAAAAGCTATTTTAAAAAAACTTAATGCTCCGTCCGTCTTCCTTTCTACATTCGATATGTAACATACTTCAGGAAGTCTGATCTACATCGCAATGCATTCAAACAGCCAGAGTTAACTAAATGCATGAAAGTGAATACGTTTCAAAACAAAATAAAAATCGAACAGTTATGACAAAAGACAAAGAATCAACTATTAATATGAATGTTAATAAATCCAAGAGCAGCACTAAAAACATTCTAAATAATTTGAAAATAGAACGAAAAAAAAGAAAATCAATAGTGTCAATTGGAAATATTAAAAATGTCGCTATTTCGCTCTCCATCTCTCCTTCCGCCTTTCTTTATCTCTTGTATGTATTTGCAAAGCTATTTGAAATATTTTTTCGTAATGAAGTTGCATCTTGTTTATTTATTACACCATAATCATAGTTTCCAGTAATAAGCGCATACAGAATGCATACTGCATAGAAAATGCAAACACCTTGTGAACGACACAAGGGAAACATATTTTTTCATCTAAAAATAAACTTATCTCACCAAGTGCAAACCTTACAACTAGATAATGTCATGTTATTATTGTTTTCATAGTCGGAGTATTTGAATTTAAAAATTTTCACTCAATTCAATTTGCTACAATAAAATGTGTTCGAGCGAAATATAAACATAAATAATAAATATGATTTTGTCATTTGCGCATACAGTTTTCCTCTTATTTTCGATGACTTCATTAATTTTCTATCATGTAATAACTTGACTATTGACTCGTAAACATTTTATTTTTATAAATTAATAACAGATATTGACAACTACAATACAATATTATATTTTTTCATCATCAAAATAGTTCACTATAATAATTTTTAAAATCATAAACTCAGCCACTAATTTGACACAAGTGACCAAAATCACTAATTTTATATATTATTAAAACTATTATATGATAGGAATTTTAATTGGTGCAATTTTTTATTTGTTCCTCAACTTAGTTTTATATGTGAGTCATTATCATAATTATACAGATTTTCAGCGAATCTGATGCCAATTTTTTTATTAGGTAACATCTTCGATAATGACTCCTGCTTAAAGCAATCAATTTCATATAATTAAACACTTAAAATAGTGAAATAAGTCAAAATTTTTGACCTTTCAATATGACACTGCCATTCTCACTTCTCATGTCTACGTGAGTTACTCATCCATGTATAACTCTACATTTTGGACGTTTTTTTATTCATGAATACTATTAGTCCATTGATTGTCTTAACTTCTTTGCCTCCCATTTGATTTTTTCATCCATAATTTTCATCCAAAACTTTCATTTCGGGAAAAAATGCAAATTATTGATTGAACATCAAGGCAACATTAAATATATATTTTTGAAAATTCATAAAAAAGGTGCTCCGTGCATGCTTTGTAACATAATTATTCTAATATAAAACCTTTTCCCGGTATTTTTATAATTGAAGCTATTATAATTTACAATATTAATCTGCGACACAATGATCAATATGAATGCCAATTGTATTTACTGATACAATTAGAGTATTGTTACACGGTCCATGAAGCATCACTCGATGCATGGTATTCCTTTTGACAAGATTGACTGGCATGATGATCAAAAAAGATAATATGGAATGACTTTATTAACGCAAGATATATATATATATTATAGTGACGATAGGTAGGCAATTAGCACTGTCTTTTTATTCTGATTGATTGAATAACGTTCAATGATCTATCTCGAAGCAAACATAAACACTGTAACTAACTTTTGATAAAAAAAATAGATTTTCAACAAAAACGAAGCCGTTTTCATCTCGCAAGAACCACCATTACATTACTTATCTTCCTTTGTATACCATTCTGTCACTGACATTTATATTCAAGAGGAAAATTATCAAAAGAATTATTTCATGATATTTGCTAATCTGGATTTGTTCCCTGTTGCGTAAAGACTTCATAGTTCTATCCATTGCGTTGTCGCACAATTCTGTATCGTTATTACGTCGGGCAAGTGACCTTAAGGTTGACATTAGGCTGTTTTGTTTTTCTTAACTGAATTACAATTATTAGATTTGTTAAGTGGATTTCATTTCTTCGAGTCATGTCCCTGAGATTTAAAAAAAAAACTCTTATATTTTATAAGATTTGATTTGCCCTCGAACATGACTGTGGTGTCCTTTTAAAAGTAGTGTGTAGCCTTTTGAGTCCATACCATAATGAAATGAACGCAAAATGCAATGTTTAAGATGTCAAAGAATGTTTTCATTGGAATGAAAATGCTTTACATATAACTTGATTTAATTGCACAATATTTAGATGTGAACGAAGTTATAATGCGTACGTATTACAGTAATAAATATAATTTAAGATGTTATATCAATCCAATAACACATTGTTGTTATCAAAATAGTATCATAAACAAAAAAATGATGCTGCTTCAAAAAATTTCTCACTTTTCTTCGCGTAACCAAACCAGAAGTCGCCCCACTCCCGGCAACATTAAATTCGTGGAAATTTCACAGAATAATATTCATTTCAGTTAAATAATAATACACGCGGTGTCGAAAACATCAACACTGCATCCTCGAATCGTAGTCGTTGTCATATCGTTTTGGCGGGAGCCGAATTCATTTTGTTGTATTTTTTATGCAAGCAATATTGGCACGCTTGATATGGTTTTTTTCTAAAATCAAGTTCAGTACCATATTGCATGGTGAATAACATGGTAGTCATTGCGTCGTGCATAAATGTACTATTTAATATAATATTTATTTGATTATAAAATCGTTTTCGTAATTGCATATGTTTTATTTTATACGCGAGTGAAATGTGAAATGATCAATACGGGTACAACACCGCATTCGCCTGATGTGATTCTTATACAAAATAAAAGTGTAATATTCCCGGTTAGATTTTTTTTATTATTAATAACAACATAATATAACACATTACTAATATCTATAGAGCCTAGAATTAGTCATATTTTAATTGTATGCGTTTAATATTATCGCAAAATGACAATTCAAAAATATATACTGTATTAATTTATCTATAAACGCCCACTTTTCTTTTAAACTCAGTAAAAGTATGTTTTCAATGATGCATTATGTATTATCATTCAGTTTGTGCGAACTATTATATTTGTTATATATATGTTTTTTTAAATTATTAATCTAAATAGATAACGATCTATTGTTCTGTCGATGTCATTGTATTGTATATTAATAAAATATACACATACTTGTCCAGTTGACATTCGCAATTAAGTAATCTTATTAATATTGAGAAATCGTATCCATTTTAAACTTGCATGTATAGTATTATTTTTAATTCATATATAATCAAACGCAGTTCATTACATTTTTCTCCATTTCCATAATAATGGAGATGTCTTTTTTATATAAAACATAAATTGTAGCGTGCAAATGAACTTTTTATTAATGAATACTTGGAGTATCCTATATGCTATATAAAATTTTAACGATTTTTGTTAAATCTTATGAATACTGCTTTTGTATAGAAACAATCTGTTGCCCACCAGTGACAGTGTAAATGTGCGCTGGGTTCTCAATAAATCGTTTCCAATCAATGGTTACAGAAGGTATGGCTTACAAAGCACCCTCGTAAACTATTAGGACGCATCGCCAAGTAAGCTTACGCATTAAAACATAAATGATAATTTTATACTGGTTAAAAGTTTTATTACATTAACCATTTCAAGTCTTAAAAAACTGGATGCACATATTACTTACCAGTCGATATGTGAAAAATGTCAGTCTTGATTTTGTCTTGATAATGATGTCATAGCTGAAATAGCTATCAACGGAACTAATTAACGTGTGAATTATATTCGTTATAAAAAATTATCATCCCTTAAAACGTTAGTCAATTGTATTATTAGTTATAAAATCTTCGAATGGTATTATGTCTCAAATATTATTGAAACTTATTCTAAAAATACAAAATTTTACTAACATCGTAAAAGCACCGCCAATCAATAAATGTTATGAAATTAATATTCATATGCGTGAAATTATCAGGTTATTTACAGATTCATTCACTACTGGTTTAAGATACTATTGAATTGTAATTTAAAAATCTATCGTTTCTTGTTTTGTATTAAGTTTTATAATATATATACGAAAACATGAAGTTTGGTGCGGTTTTTAAAAAGAAATGTTTATGAAATAAAAAATGTGCCCATCCATCCGCCGCGTCCATACACTTGGTCTTAATCAGGCGTATCCTGGTCCTCTAATATCGAGAAACAATCTTCTTTATACGACGGGAATATTCATGGAGTTAAAACTGTGAAAAGATATACTGTATAAATAGTATCCTTTTGTATAAAATCTTTAAATTATTTAAAATTATTTATAATTGCAAAAATATGCCAAAATAAAGTATTCTATATATAAAATCAAATATAAAAATGAATTCAATATAAAATGCAAATAAAAAAAATATTTAATGCTTTTCTTCAAGAAATTTTATTATAAATAGCATAAAACATAATATTCGTTTAATAGAACTTAACGGAGAATCACATAGTGTAGGATTTTATGTCACAATTTCAAGATGTCTTTTGTCAATAATTCTATAGCCCAAAATGGTTTTAGTTTCTTTAAAAAAAACCGACAACCCCAACTTTGCTGTAAGAGAGTAAAAGGGGGTACACACGCTCATACAAACTTGCGCATGTATGTATGAACGATCATAAACATACGGTGACCATGTGTTAAATAATTCACGATATGATAGCATTGGTATTTCATTGTTTCTGTTTTACGAGCCTCACAAGGAAAGTGATGAAGTAAATAAAAGACTTTGAATTTAGTTCAGACTATAGTCTCTCTGATATTAGTGAGAATTACTAATTATCTATTGAATAAGTTTACTATTATTTTCATATCGTTTAATATTTTATTACCAACATTTTTTTAAATAATGGAATTATGCGTGTCATTTTTTGATTTCATTTTGTAATATAAACTGTTAACTTTCAAATACACAGCTCAACTAATCAGGAAAAAAATAATGGTCACACACAAATGATTGTGCATGCAAACTTGAACGTGTGTCGCCTCATTAACTAAGTCTGTAGTGTTGTCGAATATTAACATTCAATCGTATTATTCAAGAGCAGCGATAACTGCGAATTATTTCCATTTCTCCGTGAAATCAATGTTATTTTCAAGTATTATTTTTGACATTTGAAAACATCCCACATAGCATATTAAATATACGTCACCAATATCACGTGCCAAATTGACGAACTCACGTGACAGTGATATAGGTATCAACACTATCAAATGTTCGGAAAAGACAGATTTTTTTTGAGATAATATGACATCTATGACATACGGAACAACATATATACATTCTCGTATATATATATAAATACGAACTAGCGGAACTATGAACCATCGTAACGCATACTTTGGATAACTGTACGTACTGAAACAATCAAAGAGTAAAAAATATATTACACCAATACATAAATTACAGTATATTAAAGATTGCAATAGTCTATACATGTACGGTCACGGTCATAAGCATGTATCCATAAACTATCCACTGCGGTTAATTTATAATAAATTAGGCTATATACGTTTCATGGTGCGTTGAGTTAGTAGTACAACTAATTATCATAACACTACACCCTGGTATGGATAAGGATTTATCAAACTACTCTCATCCATACCTTTAAAAATTTAATAACATCGCAGTAACAGCAACGCAAATTATACCAAATACCTGCATACATAAATTATGTCGTTATAATATTCGCATTTTCTAGGAGTATTAACCGTGTGCATTTTACGTATAGGTTCTGCGCGCCTAGAAATCTGGGTAATGCGGGTTCCATTACCACATCTGTCGGACTTTTAAAAAAATCTTAAAAATCAAGACTAGATGTTCATTGGATTGAGGAGTTGTCTGACGAAAAAATCCTATGAAAAATAATCTGTCAAGACTTCTTCAAATTGCGAAGATCCATTTACTCCGCTTTCAGAGTGGATATCTTCACACTGTGTAGATTCATGTGCTCCATTTTGGAAGCAAATATGGTGTAAAACAAACATTTTATTTATTACTAGCTGTACCCGGCCACGCGTTGCTGTGGCTCAGTCTGGTTAAATGGTGCTGTTTAAAAAAATCATATTTTTACCACAGGTGTGAATTCTATACAATAGTAAGTAGGTAAATAAAAACACGCGCATATTCGAAAGCAACATTGTGTCAAAGTTTCAAAGCAATCAGTGAAGAACTTTCGGAGATTTAAGATTATGAAAAAATGAATATTTAAGTTTTTATTTATATGTTCAACTTGTGTTTCGTCTAGATTCTAGGCTTTGAAATCAAGTAAAATATTAAGTATCAATGAATTAGTAGTATTCATCATGCGCACAGATCGCATCATACTCAAGAATAAATAATAAATAATAAATAAGGACTTTTTATATAATTATGTTTGTTCCTTATTGTACATGATATTAAAAAAAATAGTTCTAAACAA
Organism: Rhyacophila evoluta; assembly: GCA_022683975.1. Classification (NCBI taxonomy): domain Eukaryota; kingdom Metazoa; phylum Arthropoda; class Insecta; order Trichoptera; family Rhyacophilidae; genus Rhyacophila; species Rhyacophila evoluta. The sequence goes on from JAGVSQ010005329.1 coordinate 13,143, forward strand.
TAACGAAATTACGAAATCATTTGTGCATTTAAAATGTTTGCTCATAGCATATTTTCGGCTATTTTCGCTCCGAAAATGGAGCGTACTGTTCTCCATAATGCGAAGACTTACATTTCCAGTATCCAGTACAGCATAATTGTTTTTTTAATTATACAATTGTGGAATTTGAACCTGCGACCTTCATAGGGTTTGAATCCGTCGTCTCTAACCACAGTGAGTGGGACATTTGAATTATCATACAAAAGTCGGGAAAGACTAAAATGAGATAAGAAGTTCTTATAATTGACGAATTTCGCAGTCAAAAACTTTACGCAGTTTATTCAATGACATTGTATTTAGTTGGCTAAGTTATTAAAGTTTCAATTTACCTATAACATTTATTCGGCATAACATATTTACATATTTCAATTTCGCAGTCAGTTTATGCAAATTTCTCAAAAAAAATCTACCAAATCAATATGCCAGCACTTCAAATCTCCAAACTAGGTAAATGTTTATTTTAGCAGTCTGTGTTGTAACTATGATTATTTTATTCTCTGGCCATAAATATTTTTTTCCGTCATTCCAATCAACACTGTCTGACAATTATTCTTTTTATCTATGAACATATTTTTATCCGGTCATTCGAGTGTATTTTTTCTAACTGTCAGTTTAATAATGCTTGGCTATCGATTGTGCAAAAAATACTAATTGCACTATGTTTATTGAATATGGCTGTCAAAATCTATTTCGTTTGGTGTTACTATTCGTCTTACGTTTCACAAAAGATCAATATCGCATATATTTCTTTCTCTTATAAATAAATATTTAAGTCATTTCAGGATTTTTCAAATGTTTATTTTACATCATCGATGCGACATACATAGCTTTGGAATCAAGTGCCTAAATAAACACAGAGCGAGAATAAATGTAGCGGATTTTTGAAAAATTCACAGATATTACAAATATAAAAAAAATTACCTCTTCTTGTACACGGGTTCATTTCACAGCTGGCTGCAAAACCGCCATTTAGCTATCCCTGTTCATAATATATATCTTTCTCTAGTTGGTTACATCCTAAACTACATAATATTTAAGTTTTTTACTGTTTAATAACAGATTATACATCTTTTTGGACTATTGCTTAACGTAATACAATTTCCATTTCTCATAAAATTTGTTGATTCTCGTTTGCGTCAATTAGATGTAGTTAAGCAGAAGACGCTCAAGCCACAAACTAACAAATATGAGTAAAACGCGTTGAAATTTTAAAGAAACAAATTAACATTTAGTAAGACTATGATATAATTAAGGCTGTACTTTGAAATTTAAATGCTGACATGACATATACTACATCTTTCCTGATTACTATTTTAAAAGTTATTGAATGTTTCGTGGGTTGGACGTCTTCTGCTAATTAAAATTTTGATCGTTTTTTGCTCCGATTTTTATTGTATTATATTAATCTTTGCACGTGAAATCTTGGGATCAGTTATATTTAGCGTATTATTGTTTATTGATAAAACAATACATACGTACATTTGTTGACAAAATATTTGAATGTGGCATTATGATAAATATTATTATATAATTTAGAATATGTATTGTGAAATATTTGTTTGTAATAAGTAACCTTATATTTTAACTTCAAATCCGAAAAAAATTAAATTAGATGGACATTACGTAGATATGATTTTTTTCTAAGTTGTTAGTATGTGAAGGGTTAGAAAAAACAGCGATTATTTTTTCTAGATATTTATTTTGATTGGGTCTCTTTGTGATATTAAAATATTGATGTTTTCGAAGCATTATAAGCAATACAATTTGTGGCTTGGACGTCTTCTGCCTAACTACATACAATTCATTGAGTCTTACTCATCTATCAATCATTATTTTCCACCATAGACAACGACTTAAGACTTTAAAAGAGTTCATGATATACTTTAAGTATTAAAAATAATGTATACGCAGTAGCCTATTAGCGCGGAAGCTTCGTATCTGAGGAATACGGATTCGATTCCCACATCTCTCAATATTTCAAAATCTCTAGATGCACGACCGAATGCCCATCTGGTTGAGCAATTATCTGACAACCGATTCTCACGAAAAATAATCTGTCAAGACATGTCTTCAAATTGCGGAGATTCGTATAGTCCAAATTTCGAAACGGAAATTTTTACATCGTGTATATGCTACAATTTCAGAGCGGTAAAAAAATTAAAACAAATGCTTCTGTCTCTTTAGTGTAATAATATTTACGTCATATTACTATCACAATAAAACGAGTATCTCTTAGCAACTTATATAATATATTTAGAGTCAGTTCGCCACACGTTTAAGACTAATAGTAAAAGACTAATAATAGTAAGACACACCATGGAAGTATGATATCAAAATATCTATATATAATTAATTTTAATTGCATTATTTATTTTATAATAAAATGATTTAAAACTTCCAATCAAGCTTATATACTAAGTCCCAGGATAAGATAATTTACCAATGCATTGATTTAAAAAAAAACCCAACAC
>JAGVSQ010005330.1:0-17902 GCA_022683975.1 Rhyacophila evoluta
GGTCGCTAAATTTGATTTAAAAAATATTTTTACAATTATTGTAAGAAGTTACAAGCGCAGCAGTTGATACAATTGCTTCAGTTAACCCTATACCATATACGTCTTAGCGTGACGAGGTGCGCCGTGCAAGGAAATGTCGACTGTTTCAAAGAGAACTTATCAAGATCGTTCCGAGTTCATTACGACTAGATTGTGTAACAATCGTTTTAAGACAACGGTCACTGCTAACCGTATACATCCCTTATGTGAATTGGTATAACTACATATCTCCTACTTTATATCTACTATAATATGGATCTTCCCAAGAACTCCTACCTATGCTTCGATTCGTCACCTGCCAATCGCCCAGACTCTTCAAATAGCATGCATCCTTTAATTCTTGCGAATATGTTATCATCTGGCATATTAATGGTCACGTAACATTAGAGTAGTTTAGATTATTGTAAAACTTTACGCTTAAAAAGATTCCACTGCGATAACTGTTGTGTATATATATTTTTGCTAAAAACATTATTAGATATAGGTATTGAAAATTCTTAATGTCATTTATATCATTATAAAATTCATTGTAACACGATAATTAAATTGATAATAGTATTTTTTTAAATCACAATATAAAGTACAATACTGTGTTCTAAGTGAGATTCCATTAAAGGATAACTCCTCTATAATTGATAAAAAATATATTTATGAGTCATATAACAGCAATAAAATAACTATGCTTAATATTATAAATAACTTACTGAGAAATTTCATTGCGCAATCGCCGGAGCGTAACTGTATCGCCTACATGTAAGTAAGTAAACTGCATATAATCAACGTCTGTGCAGAGGCGAGGCTACACAGTAGCTACTAATGCACTCCACAGAGCAGCGTATCTCAAACTTATTTTACGATGGTCTATTATAGCAAGGACCGCATTTTGTATTGCGTACCGAATGGCTGTTCATAATAAATCAACACCCAAACTCCGTGATTTTTTAAAACTTTAATACTGAATCACAAAAGATCCATGTTTTTATATGGAACCTATGGTATTGATGTTACTTCCTATATTTCGATTTTTATGAAAATATAACATAGTGAATAGTTTGTACCAACTTTTAGGAGCCACAGTAAAATATATTTTTATAAGTTTTCGTACAAGAGAAGAAGGAGTATGTATGTATTTTTGTAATTCAATTTAGAACACACGAACCTAGTGCACGCATTTGTGCAGTCTGATGTGAAGTTGTTGCACTCGATTGTCTTTTTTTCTGTTTGTGGCGACTCATTTTATTTATTCTACGACCTCACTATTTCAAATTTTATAATATTTGAAATATCGATTTGGTTGGATATTCTGAATATCGTCACCGCTCTGCGCATCGGCACCACATAACATAGATGCCTTTTGCACACAACATTTTCTGAAATATCCTATAAACAAGTAACGAATAAATAATCAATATATTTTTGTATTACTCATTTTGACACCTGGAAATATACGAATAGAATAATCACTTAATTACATGAATGGCTTATCGCTGTGTCTTTTTAATTATTTAGATTAAATTTGAAAAATACATGTCTTCCCAGTGTTATGATGTAATATATATTTTTATTATTGTACTCATTAACATCTCCGCCATTTTTTATCATCGATGGCGGGTATATCTGTCAAAGTGTACCTATACGCTTTTAATGATTTAAATTATATTTATTAGCTATGAATCTATTATTGTGGAAACTAAGTAAATAGTATCTATTATACAAGTATATTTACGTAATCATAATATGCTTTAATATTCACTGTTTATACCGCATTGATAATTAAAATAATTTATTTTACAATCAATTTCATTTTATAATATTTGGTAAGAGTGTTTTCATGTCGTTATTGTAATAAAAGTAACATTTATTCATCTGTACAGATAAACAGATCAACCTTGATATACTTGTCAAACAAATATCAGATAAACATTTATCCAAAACTTATAAATACATAAATCGTTTACACTTATATTGATTATAAAATATTGATTGACCTTGTGCACATTCTACAAAAAATACTAACAAATGAATGGCTAACAAGAACTCAACGGAATAAATAAATGACGTAATGCGGTACGTCAATATTTTAATATTGTTTCATATTATGCGTGTGTATTGGCTACTAAAGGCGTAGTATCGTTCACTTCGTGATATACTCGTACGTATAGGCTCGTTTCGATATGGCAAACAAAATTAGAATATAATTTCTATAATGACTATATAGTGTACTGTACACGACGATCGTGATGATTTTATTATTGTAAAGAATAACTAATTGATGATCTTATGTCTAACCTTGATATTTAACAAAATATCCCAAATGATAAGAGATCATTAGCAGTTATGCAGGTAGAGTAGATAATTCATTGTGAAATGTAAGTTCTTCGTCATGTTTACCCATTTCGCAGTACCATTTAGTACATACAAGAAACAATAGGGAATCCGTGAATAAAAATTTCAGTATATCAAATGGATGTAGCTAAGCAGAAGACGCCCAAGCCACAAATTGATTTTTTTTCATTTTATTTCATATAATGCTTCGAAAACATCAATAATTTAATATGACAAACACCAAGAAGAAGTAATCGCTGTTTTTTCTAACCCGCATATTAACAATTTACATAAAACCAAATTCTGTAAAACATCCATGTTTTGTCCATTTGAACGTTTTCGGCTTTAAAGTTTAAATATAACGTTACTTAATTACTAATAAATTATAACTATCATAATGCCACTTTCAAATATTTTTCAATGAATGTACCTATACCTTGTTTATTGTGTTGTATCGATATATTGTTTCATTTATAAACAAAAAATACACTAAATATGACCAATCCCATGATTTTATGGGAAAATACTAATATAATATTAATAAAAATCACAGCACAAAACGATCAAAATTTTAAAGTAGTATATTTTTCAATAATCTAGTGATCAGGAAAAATGTAGTATATGCCATGTAAGTTTTTAATTTTCATATTACAGTCTTAATAATGTAAAAGCAATACTAAATGTTTAAAAAAATCAATCGCGTTTTACCCAGTTCGATAAATTGTGGCTTGGGCATCTTCTGTTTAACTACATCCAAATTAACTTGCTTCTCCTTCACTGACAATATTAAAAATAAAAAATAAATAGATATTATATATACAAGCGGGTGGGTATATGAATAAAAATAGTATAACATACATTAATTAACTTAATTGCCTAATAATCAATTTGAACCACTGATTTTTTATTTTAATGTATACGTGTAATATACGTATGTTAATTATTATTAATATAATAATAATATTATATAATAAGTTACATGTTACATAAAAAACGTTGCTTTTTGCAATAAAATGTGCTGCGCGCAGTTTGCATACTTCATGTTTGTTATGTTATGATAAGGCCGTATTGCCAACTTGGCGCAGCGCTGGCCGACACGTCAGTTCAGTTCGATAATATTGCGCGAATAGGCGGTGCGGCGTGTATTTCGAGATAATACTCCACCATGGATGTGCAACAAATTAAAGAAAATAATGAAAACGGGTTACCCGATAAACATTTTTCAACCAAAATTAATAATGGCCCATCTGTAAGTACTTTTCTATATTTTTTTCCTTCAAAAAAAGTGTCACAGCGCACTGCATTGTTTTTGTTTACGTGGCGCCATGTTGGCATCAACTTGACATTTTGGCGTCAAATTCTCTTACATTGGAAAAATATATAAGCGTTTTCGCATTCCTTTTTAAATATTCTCGTGAGTTCACTCACTTATAGTTAACAACATAATTACAATGGGTAGCGGAAAATGTACTATCATGACATATAAGAAACATTTTTGTACAATTTTTGACAAATCATATTTAGATTGTGATGAGGATTTTTGATTATCACATATTATAGTTTTCCCTAAACTGGTATTATTTTAATACTTTTACTACTACTAATTACTATGGTAGGTATCGTAATAAAATAATAAAACTAAACTAAAAATAAACTTCCCAAAAATGAAAGGAAAACAAACGTTTTTCAAGATATTATTTTCATCCTTTAAAATCTCGGTATCAAGTGTTGCATTATTTGCTATGATATATTATATATGCATAAATGAATTTCGATAGTAATACAAAAACTAATAAGTCAATAAATGCAATTTCTGCAGAAATGCCAAGCCCTTAGGTAGAAAGATACATTTAGTATTGTATCATAAATATCTTTAGACCGGGCTTAGAAATTGCGTTGATTCATATCTGAAGAGATGAGCTTAGTGAACGCATAGTATGTTTCATGCATTATCAATGGGTATTATATCTTTACACATCGGATCACATTGAAATAATGACATTCATATGACAAATGTACAGTATGACAAATCACACATTTCAAAAAATAATAATCAATATTTTTTTTCTGTTTTCTATTACAGGGACCTGCAAATGGTGGGAGTGGTCCGCAGCAGTTCTATGGTCCTCCTGGCTACCCCCCTCCTCATTTCCACCCCCATGGCCCACCTCTTCCACCACCACAGCCCCCTCCGCACCAACCCCACCATCTACCCCGCTCGCCTCCGCACCCATACCATAAGGATGAGAGAGCGAAGCAGCAGTACATGAAACTTAGACGGAAACTGGAGTATAAACAAATTCGAAAAGATGGATTAGGTATGTCATTCAAAATGCATTTGGCTGTTCCCTATAATAATAGAAATGGTATTTCATTTTTAATGCACTGTGGAATATCAACAGTTCTCACAGGCTTGAAATGTTTGGAATAATTATTCATTTAATTCTTCCAATCATCGTATTCCAGAAAAACTACTGGGACTTTAATCACACAAATGTTAATATAGAAATAATCAATTATTTATTAACACCAATCAATCTTTATGTAATACACCTGTTTTTTTGAATAACAGTTTACATATTTTTTATGAGAGTCAAAGTGGCTATATAAGCAGAATTTCAGAACAGCAGTTTCCAGATATCAAAGATAGGGGAAAATGGCAATAAAGATTCTAATCTATGTCATTAATGAATCTGTCACTCTCTAGAAACCAATATAAATTTAACATAATTATTATTGTAAAATAATGCAATGAAACCCTGAAACATGAGGATAATAGTATCATTCGTCACTATGACAACTCTTCGTTGGGAATCTTGTTACTTACATTAGTAAAGTTTAAAAAAAACTCTTGAATCTTGAGTCTATTTTATGATGAATTATTAATGCCACCAACAATTTACAAAATATGAGGAATTTTTATGCTTTTAGCCCATGCATTCCATGTAACAGAACAATCACATTACTTAATTTTATTGTCACCTTGAGAAGTGTTCTCAGTATTGAAAAAAATGTTTTTGACCATTTACAATATATCATATAATAAATTACAATTGTTATATCTACACTTATCCTATTGTTTCCGAAATATTTATGAATAAATAAGTAAAAAGAAAATTTTAAAATCAGGGCATTAACTTACCTTGTAACCACAAATGTGAAGGATGTATTTCAATAATTTCCAATGAGAATGTTTTTGCCTCTCTCTCTCACTATTATTATAGTAGTTACAAAAAATTGTTTTTCTATCTCGTTTTATTTATATTTAAATTTTAAAAAAGTAACCTTATTTCATAGACATATTTATCTTTACATATTTATATAAAATGAGTTTTAAATTCTATTGAATGAAATGTGGGAATGTCTATCTTTGACAACGTTTGTAACGTAAACAATTTCTTTGACATCTAACGTTATTATTATTGTTGCATACAGAACATTTTATTACCTGTCAGCAATTGTAAATAGTCTTGGGAGTCGAAATTACATTTTATTATTGAATCTTTTTAGACTTCTCCCACTCAAGACCTCTCAGCGTGTAATCCTGTAATGTAAATATTATTAATATAAGTTCCTCATGACAAAGTTTGACAATTTTGACATAGCTTTGCATTTGCTTTGCTTTACTTACTGGATTATTTTGATATTCCTTCTTTTTTAGATTTTTTAGGTTCATAATAGGTTATATCATTATCAGGTCACTGAAATAAAAAAAATGTTACAGCTTTTAATTCAGGCCATAGTACCCCTGCCCTGTCACCACGGAAGGAATTCACAAACGGTACTGCGAGTCGAGCAGCCAGTTCCGGAATGGGTGGCACTTCTTCTGAAGGGGAAGGAAGCTCTTCCGCCGCCACATCTGTCCAAGGAGATGAAGAAGAATCGCAGCAATTATTAGAATTCCTATCGTCCTTGCAGAGACCCCAGGTAATTTTTCAACCAGATATTAATTTTTTGTCACCAACTATAGATTACTTTTCAAAATTTCTTGGTTTAGCCGATTTTTAAGTTCCTATTGTGACCTGTCGGTTGATCCTGTTTTAGATATATGCTCATTTGTAGATGGAAAAAATGCGCAAATTCTTTCCAATCAGTTGAAGGCTTACAACATTATTATCATCAGTTTATTCTTCCACACAGAAGAGACGATGATAGAAATGAATTTCTTTAGTAAGATTATTTATTGTAAGACCTATTTGTGTTCTCAATATGATAGGTAGATCTGAATTGTAAAATTACCCTATTTTATAAAAACTCTAGATAGAGTTTTTATAATATGATAATGGTTGTGATTACTCATCTAACATTTTCTGGATCAGGTATCTGATGTAACTGCTCGCAGTGCCCTGGTGCAATGGAGCGCACCCACTAATGACGGAAGCTCCTCCCCCCCCTATGGCGGCGAACTCACTTATGAACTACTTCTGGGAGACAGAGACCGTTACAAGGCTATTTACAGTGGTCCTTCCCTATCCTGCAGAGTTGAGGATTTGAGGCCAGGTACAGAGTATGCAGTATGTCTCCAGGCTCATGCAGAAGGAGTAACAGGTGCAGCTTCTGATGCAGCCATCGTACGAACTCCTGCTTGTGAGCCTGCTGCTCCTCTTCCGCCAAGGGTCACTTCAAGAGCCCGTACGACCTTGCAGCTACGATGGAACGCACCTGTGGATAATGGCTCTCATGTTCAGCAGTATATCCTGCAATACGACGAAGGGAAGGGTGGTGACTTTGTGGATCTCTGTCGGACTCGTGCTAAGCAGCATAGCTTACAAAAGTTGGAAGGCTCGACCCGTTATCGTTTCCGTCTGGCTGCTGTAACCGAAGCCGGCAGGGGAGCGTGGAGTGAAGAAGCTATTTTTTCCACCTCCGGGTCCCCTCCAAATGCACCCGATCCACCTTCTCTAGTGAAAGCATCATCACGCTCCTTAACTGTTCGGTGGAATCGACGCCGGGGCGATGAGGATTTCACTCTTCAGCTAGAAAATGAGTCTACCCGCCATGGTTATCTGGCAGCATATTCTGGTCGCGAGCTCGAGCACGTCTGCGAAGGTCTCGTCCGCTGTTCAGATTACAAGTTTCGCTTACAGGCCCATAATAGTGAGGGAGCCTCACGATGGTCAGAAGAGGTAATCTTCCGCACTGCTCCTGAAGCTCCCTCTCCGCCTTCTCGGCCAACAACTAAAGGGAAAGTTCATGCCAACTCCTTCCGGGTAAGATGGGATCCCCCAATGGACAGAGGGGGTGCAGATATACAACGTTACACCTTGGAAATTGACTCCGGCTCTGAATGCCGAATTGTCTACACAGGGCCTGAACAGGAGGCGACATGCGATCGTCTGAGGCCTGGTCGCCCTTACCGAGTTAGAGTATCTTGTGTTACAGCCGGTGGAGTCAGTGGATGGTCAGACTATCACTCAGTGGCAACTGAACCTGTAGTTCCTGGTCCCTGCGCTGCACCTGCTCTCCGGGCAGAGCCCCGTCCTGATTCTGTCTCCCTTTCTTGGCGGAGGCCGGACTATGACGGAGGATCTCCTGTCCTCGAATATCATCTGAGCATCTCTGAGGATGCTGGTGAGGATGACTGCCGCCCAGCATACCGCGGGAAAGAAACAGAGTGTACCGTACAATCGCTGCTACCAGGCAGAAAGTACTTCTTTGCTGTCCGTGCATTTAACCGGGCGGGAGCTGGTCCTCGATCTGAAACTCTTGCCGTAACCAGTGGAGCCGCTCCGCCTGATACCCCTTCAGTCCCCCGGGCCATTGCCAAATCGCCTTTTGCAATTTCGCTTCAATGGGAAGAGCCTGCATCCAATGGCGGAACAATCTCTGACTACCAGGTAGAGATGAGCTCTGAAGAGGGAGATATTCGCGAGTTTGCCTCTGTTTTTCGAGGACGGCAGACCACCTGTGAAATCAAAAATTTAACTCCTTTTACTGCTCACTCATTCAGACTCTGTGCAATCAACTGTGCTGGTGCGAGTGAATGGTCGGAGATAGTAACTGCATCTACGCCTGCAGCCGCTCCTGGAGCCCCTGGAAATGTGTCTGGTGAAGTGACTGCTACTGATGCTCTTTTCACATGGTGGGAGCCCTCAGCTAATGGTTCTCCAGTTTTGCATTATCGTCTAGATCTTGGAGACAAAGTTGTTATAACAGATGGCCCCGCTCTTGAATACCGTCTGGTTGACCTTATTCCGGAGACAGCATATCGTGTTCGCGTGCAGGCCGTTAACGAAATTGGTATCGGTGGGTTCTCTCCTACTCTTAAAATAGGTACACTACCACCACCTCCTCCTCCGCCTCCACTAATGTGCTGTCAACGGGGGCACAATTTCCTGAAGCTCAAGTGGGGCGAAGGGAAAAACTCTGACTTTACTCAATACACAGTGGAGATGCTTATTCCTAGGAGGAAGGAATTCCAGACTGTGTATGAAGGAACCTCACTCTCCTGTAGAGTAAAGAGGCTCCAGGAATCATCCACATACCGCTTCAGGATCTGTGCTGCTGATGATGCTGGAGGACAAGGAGACTTTTCAGAGGAATTTGAATTCGAGACCACTCCTGCTCCTCCGCCTTCAATGAAAGCTCCCCGTTTTGTTCTCCCTGAAGCAGATGAATGCGTCATGGTGGAGTGGTCACCGCCTAAATCCGATGAACCCTTGGTTTACATCGTGCAATGTTGCAGAGCCAAAGATCAAGACTATAAACAGGTAAACATTTACATTATTCATCAGAAATGAATAAACTGCATGATATGAACTGAAAAGCTTTTCGTTGTGACACTTACACAGGTGATCAATGGTTTTTGGAACAACTCTGACTAACATTTACTCATTATACAAAGTGGTAAAATAAAAGTTAGAATAGGCTCCTTTGAGAGAATTACATACTCTAATTATAACATTTGATGATTCGAGTACTATGTTGCCATTGAGAATGTTTGTGAATAAGACTATATATCTCTTTTAAGATTTACCGAGGCCTGGAGACGAATGTGCGGATGGAGGAGCTAGACAGCGGCTGCGAATACTGGGTGAGGGTTTGCGGGGAGCGACAGGCCAACGGGAACATATTGCAAGGGCCGTGGTCGCCTCCCTTGTCTGTGACTACACCGCCAGCCCCCCTAACTTCTTCTCCCTCAGCTCCAGCCACGCCTCATGTGCGCCGCACTCCGAAGAAACCACCACCCTCCACATGTCTTTCTGACCGTCATTACACCTTTATGTTGCTCTTCGGTTTTGTGGCCACTGCTGTTTTTGCTGCTGTAGCAGTCGAGCGATTCATTGATTGGCGCAAATCTGTCTAGGTTCGCCGTCCCCGTGGCAATAGACCGATCGCTGTATCCAAGACTGCCTTGTAGAAGGCCTATTACACGATAATATTAATACATTTTAAAAAGATGATCATAGATAATCAATCTTGTTTAAAATATAATATTTTCCACTATATAGACTAGCATCCAGAGTACAGCCATCATATGTCATAGTTGATTATGACAGTTGCGATTTCTTTGTACGCTTTATTTAACACATTTGTTCCTATATAGTTGTCTATATTTATCTTATTATATTGGAACTCTTTTTTTATTGGTTTTTTCTTATATAACGGTATTGTTATCCAAAAGACGCCATAAATCTTCTACCAACAATTCTATTATTTATTGTTAAGATATATCAATGACCAAAATTGCTATATATTTTAGGTTCACTATTTTGAATTACTCAATAATGTAACTAACCGTACATGATAGAAACCCAGGATGATTATACTTCATATATATATTATCGTGTAATGTCCGTCTTAGCTCTTACCTAAAGGCCTATCTGCTGCGGTCTATCGATTCTCCACAGAGACCAGAAGCACAGTGGCAAACTTTAAAATGTAATTGAGTGTCGGCACCATATATATTAATATTGTTACTTGTTATCTTGACTACTTGAAAGTGGAAGAAATTAAAAAATAGCCCACAATTGTCGCGATGCAACCTTTTTTGTCACGTTTTACTATTGAGTTTGAAAAGTCAAAGGAGCCGCTCTCTGTTCCACTATTCCGAAGCGTTGCGTATTTGAAAGTTGATGTTTACCGTATATGTTACTTTATACGTACAGGTATACATGAGTTTGGTGCTAAACTGAATAGTTTTATAGCGAAATTATAAATATATATTATTATTATATTGTACGTGTTATTATACTATACATATATTATTCTACATAGTCTTTTAGTTAGGCCAATCGAGATAATTAAATTTTATATTGCGGGGTAACTCAGTATGGAATAATATAATATTTGTAAAGTATAGTTTCATTGTTGATTTTAAAAATAAACATAACAGAAGACGGGCTGCAGAGATAGGTCGCTCGGATGAGTGCCCAACTAAAGCGGGCGGCAGAAATGCGATTGACCGAGCAATTGTTGGCTTGAGGCCCTTTCGAGTGAGGCGACTGTGTGCAATTTATCCATAAAACTGATATTAGCGGTTTCGCTTCGAGCCGCCGACCGGAAATAACTCCGTTCTTGATATTGTGTATGTAGGCTGTCCGGCCCAGGAATGGACTCTGTTAATTTTTTTTAGTTCAAAGTTCAGCTGAATTACCAGCTCTCAAATACGTTGGGGAGAGTGAATAGAACTAATATAGTTTCTTATATTGATAAAATTGTGCAATTTAAATTTTTAAGACACATAAATCGAACAAGAAAGTGTCGTCCAAAAAGTCTTGAAAAGAAGTTAAATCATCATTGAAACTATGAAAAAAACGAATCATTGATTTGGCAAAATGTCATCTTTTTGTGTCAACGGTTCCATCCAATTCACTCATCTGAATCAGTGTGCAAGAGTGGAGCCGGAAATGTTGGACTCTTCAATCTGTTTTTCATGGTGCCGGACATTGATCCTTGAATATGCAGCATTTTATAAAAGTCAAAGTATTTAATAACTTTGTATCTTCAATTATTAGTGTGATGATTGAATGTTTTGCGCTAATCTCTTAGTGTACTGCTAAATATTTCTATTTTCTAAAAAAGATGTCATTATTTCAAACATTCCTTTTATTATATATCCTAATGAATGTGCTACTCGTTGTAAGAGTTAATTTGCAAAGGCATCTCTCTTTTGAGAGGGGTAAACCGTCCTAACTGCTAAATATTGAATGTTATGTAAAATATTACTGTAAACGCACACCACTCTGAAATGGGGTAATTGAAAAGAAACTTGTGCATTTGTCTATTTGTGGAGATCTATTATATATTGATACATAAAAATGTTGTTTTTCTTTTGCAATTAAATTTGTGACTACTTACAATTTTTATTATGACAGTGTCTGTGTACAAATCTTATTTGCATGCTGTATGTTAAATTATTATTCCCTTGATTTGTGATTCGATTATAATATGTTCTATCATGTCATCATAATGATTATCGTTTTATTTAAATTAATCGGGTCCTAAAGATATGTACTACCAGTTAAAAATAATATATTTCTAAAATAGAAAAATGAAAAATATTTTTAAAAGCCTAAAAAATATATTTTGCTGAATTATTATGTTAAATGATTAAAGATATTGTTTTTATATTGATAAATAAATAAATAAATGTTTGTCGTGCTTCCGTTTCTGTGACTCCATTCTATTTCTGACATTAATATTTTTTATCGTTATTTAGCGTCTATATGAATTGTTTATATTGAAAGATAATATATTTTTCTAGGGTTGATTTACGTGGGTCGATGATTTCATTTATTTTATCGTGTCTTTAATATTTGGTGTATTCTCCGTGTCTAAAGCCATAAGAATATATGTTATACTAGAGGCACCTTTATTGTTAGTCGATATCTGTGTATATGAATGTTCCAGATTAAAGTGTTTTTATTGTGATAATCGATAATGGGCGTTGAAGCACTTTCAAATGAATAGGATATTTGTTAAGTTTTCTTTTCTTCACTGATATGCAATCTTGGCTGAGGAGTTTCTAACTGTATTTGACAAAAAAATTTGATCAATAGAGGGTATTATATCTTCTGTTTTTTTTTGTCCTGTAATAAATTTTAAATTAAAGTAATTAAATCGATGTGATAATATGAAGAAAAATTCTCCTATTTATGGGCATTTTAAAGAATGATAATATGTATGCTAAATTGTTTTATAATCCGATTAGGGGAATTTTATCTCATTTAAATGCATTTTCCATGTAACAATTCAATGTATACAAATAATATTTTTTTTAATGGCCTAAAATCATTTGCAAATATTTTCCTAAATCAATTTTATGTTGGTGATATAAATATAATAAAAGAATGATTAATTATTCTGCAAAGAGAGCCTAAGACGTTTCATGTTCATGTTGTCTTAAAAAGACTACGAGAGGTTTTTCTTTTTTTAAACGGCCTCCGTGCACTTTATATAAAGAAAATGTATTTAAATTATCATTAACTAGTAAATATTATTACTTATTGAGTGTAATAAATGTGGCACTGTGACAATTTACTATATCTTTATTTGTGCTGCATTAAAAAAAACTACTTTAATAATATTAATTTTTGTGGTATGTAGTCAAATTGTAAGAAATTATCATGAGAATGAATTAATTTGTGATCGGTCTAAAACGAATGTTGCCACATCGAGGTATTAAAATGTACACACATACTAAAAGTAAAATGAAAATGTTTAAAACATACGGAATTGTAATCAAGTCTTTGTAAATCCATTAGATTAGGGAAAGTATAAATATACATATATATTAAAATAGTTATACAATTTATATATATATGTATATATATTTATATAATAATATAAATATATAAATGTATATGTATGAACATGATTATAAATATCAATAAAACAATTATATTTTATGTACTATAACATCAGTTTATTCATTTCAACAACCAACCTTATTCCTTCCATTATGACATCGGCTATTTTTTGTGCATAAAAGATTTTAAATTGGCAAGATAATGCGACTACCCACATATTTAACAAAGTAACATTTTTTCTTTAAATAACAAACTAAATTATAAAAACAATTGATAACCCGACACATAAATATGATAACACTGTGAAACATTATTTACAAAATTTATAAAAGCCCGTCATTATAATTTAATGCCAGTCTTTGAAATCTACTTAAGTTTACTTAATTTTAATCATTAGGTACAAAAATTGGATTGACTTTTTAAGACCCTAGGGTGTTGCATTTTGCTGCTAAATTTACGATGAGTGTATTTTTAGAGGGTTTGTACTTTTTGGAATTTGATATATTTTCTTATTAGTTAATTATTATTATTATTGACTCACGAAAATAATTGACACACTTCTATATTTTCACTTTCGAAATGTGAAAAATTACTAATAGCATATTTTTCTGATTCAAAATTAACTTCACTGACGCAGCCAACAAAGTTGGATGCATAAAGGCCCTTGGTGTGTCCTGGTGTTGATATATTTAGAGGAAATCCTCCTGGAATATAGAATAGCAATGTTAGTATTGATGTCCGCGTTTACAATACAATAACAAAACACTCTTCAGAAAATGAAACCTCAATCATAAGAGTACTCATTAGGTCGAAGCTATGATAAACGTGACGCCGGTAGAGCAACGGCATCAGAGATGCAAAATAGCTATAAATAGGTGAGTGAGCAAGTGAGCAAGTTGTTTTGAAGACAATGTGTTGTTGCGTTGCCGAACTTGTTCACTTGCTCACTCACCTATTTATAGCTATTTTGCCTCTATGCTGTCGTCGCTCCGGTCTTATATCGAGATAAAAAGATACATACGTATGAAATCACATTTATGATCAAATGAAAACAAAAATCATATTGAATAATTTCCATCTTATTTATTAATGAAACATGGGTTTTCTTACCAATATACATTATTAAATCTTGATCATTAGTTTGATATTTGAGTCCAGTTTCTTCATAGACAATTTTATTGTCAGTGGTGAGTGATATGTTTCCAGGTTCAAATCTAAAATCAAGAGTATGCCAGTCTCCATTTGAGAGCCTTCCGGCCTGTAGTACTTTAATCACTTCAGTTTCATGAAATGGTTCCAACCAATCGGCGGTTGTAACTTCTTCCACCTCTTTTTTTTGTGTTACCTTTGGTAGCATCCAGCTGATTTTTAAGTATCCGCCTTCTAGGCCAATGCTGACATATTTTCTATTTTTCTGAAATATTATAAACTACATTTACCAAGGTCATGATAAAGTAAATGATCAACAAATAATAAAGTCAATGATTTTCAAAATGAGAATTAATTATGTACACAAGTAAAAAGGGCTTTTTTTCCTTTGTCTCTGAATTAATTCTGTAAAAAATATTTGTGTTTGACAGATAAAATCTATTCAATTGAAGTCTTACCATTTCACTCCAGAGTAGCAGTCCATCGGGGTATGGCGTAGTGAAGTTCATATAAATATGGTTGACATTTCTTTTGTATCGCAGTTTCTCCATACTTTTCTGTTTGTTTAAATTTTTTATTTTTACTTCATCCATAATCATGAAACTATTGCCAGAAAATTGAGGGGTATCCATTTTTATTTCTAAAATAAAATAAATCTGATTAATATTCTGGCACACTATTATAAATATGTATCAAACATGGTATTATTTTTAATATCTCTTATTTTTTAATTGTATATTCATAAGTGAACAATATACATATTCATTCTTATTTCTTTAAATTATACTCATGTCTGATATAGAAAAAAATTGTGAACTTCCACATGTATTAACAATTAAAATAATATCATTATTACACTCTCCTCATATTGTAGTATTGGTTAATACAAACAATACATACGATTTTGACAGGAATAACCGCCCCAGCCTGCTGGACAAACGCAAACTTGTTGCACACATTTGCCCCTGTTGCAACCACCATTTTGACATGGCTGAATTTCCATACAATGATCACCCATATATTGTGGAGGGCACATGCATCTTGCAACACTTTTCCCAAGCTCCTGATTGATAAGACAAGTGCCTCCATTCCAACAGACATCACCTCCACAGACATCTCCATCACAGTCATCAGCATTCCGAGATTCTGGATGAAAAATTTAACAATTATAATATATTATTTCATAGAATGAACACATCTTATACATATATATATAGTGGTATGTAATATGAACTAATAATCTCCTTTTTTTCTTTTTTGACCATATCTGTCTGGAGAAGATTAAAGACTGATATAATTACTCACCATATATATGGTTTGAATTTAGAGGTAATCGTTGAGAATTGATGATTACTTTGCGAACACAGCCTGTGAATGACATTGGAGGACCAGACATTACATCAAATGGAAGGGTTGAAAGATCTTTTACGCCACCTTTAAACAAATACACAAATTTTTACTTGAAAACTTTTAATCATTTTAAAAACCATTGAACTATAAAGATAGCAAAGATTTAATAAAATACGTTCTAAAATACAATTTTGAATACTGAAAATCTTTACCAATGTACACTGACGTATTGAATGAGCTAAATGATTGATAAGTTGCTAACGTCTCCGTAGTCATTGTTCCATCAACCCACAGAAAAAGTTTCCTGCCGTATCTTCCAGCCCGTACAGAGTGCCATGCTCCCAGCGATAATACAACACCACTTCTAACAATCACCACTACTCGTGAGCCTGTCGGCTTTCCACCCCAATCAAGTCCTATAAAAATCAATGAAACAACTTATTACAAATTTGAGAACCACTAGCCTTCACATTGGCTTGACATTGTGGATATCTTTCAGTATTGATTAATCGAAACAAAAGTTTTTATCAATACCTGCCCATCTATATTCTAATAATCCACCCTGCAATGTGAGAGATACAAAACATCCATCGTGTGTTTCTGTAAAGAATATCACTCCTTTGGGATGAAGAGGGCGAACTTCAAATTCCAAACTAAAATGTACATCGCCTAAAGAGATGGTTTTCAGCCTCAAATATGAGCGTATACCAGAAAAGGATACGTCAGACAATTCAACATCTAAAAATAGATAGTAAAAGGAGTTAACTCAGGAAAAATGTGGACTATTATGTACATATAAGAAAAGAAAATTTTAATCTACATATGGAGCTAAAGTATTTATAAATTAATAATACTTGACTCTCCTCGTTTTGAAGTCAGGATAACTGACTGACAAATTAACCGTGATGAATATCTTGGTAAAAAATAAGAATTTTTAGAATCATAATTTAAGGTAGACTTTGGACAGTAAAACTTCATTTTATTATTTTGATTGAATAAAACAAATGTTAAATTATACTAATTGATTGTGACAGAAAATCAAAAATTTATAATAATAAAAGATATTGGACAAGAAAGAACTGCAAAGGAGAATAAACAAATAAAACTAACACTTGTCACAATAGACTCCAGCTCTTCCTAGAGGGCATTCACATTGGTATCCCATGACTGTTGGTACGCATGTGGATCCACCACTGCATTTGTGAACTGTTGAATCGCATGGATTTTCTTGGCTCATACATAGTGGACCAAACCAATTTCCACTGCATAGGCAACTGCATGCAGAAAACACTTTGTTAGTTGTAATTTAAAATACTTGTTTGAACATTTTTTATATTAAACGCTTAATTAAAAATAATCTGAGATTCATTGTAACTGACTTTATCTGGAGTACAGTTGACTTTTGTAGTCTATTTGTATTATTATGCCGAAACATCTGTGCTTCTAACTAATTTACTAAAGTGTCTGTAGTCTGAATAAAACTTTGAAGAGCATTTATTATTTTTATTATTTATAGTAAATAGTCAAAAAATTATATGGAATTAAGTGGTTGAAATGTTAACTACAAATATCAAATCATATGGTTTATTTATGTTCACCATCTTGTATTTGATTGATAATATGAATAAAAAACCATCAAAAATATGAATGACTACATGCTAAGCCCGATAAACATATTTCTTATAAAGAATTTCATACTTACAGTTCATTTATAATAAATATATTGCCCAAATCAGTATTTGTTGCAAAAAAAAACGTCTCTTCAAACCTGTATGTTGCTGCATGATGCAAGCATGCTCCTCCGTTATGACACACCATGGGATGACACTGCGTGACACTACATTGTCCAACTGCTCTCCCTCTAGTTGCTGCCCAAATCACCCCCCCGCCTCCTCTCCCGCCCATTCCTCCTACCCATAGATCCCATATGCACCCCGCAAATCCACCATGTAGTGGTAAATCATGAGGCAGAGTGGAAAAATTTGCTGATTCGTGACCACCTGCAGAACACAATTCAAATATAACCATAAATTTCATTTTAGAAGATATTTTAAAACAATGCATCTGGCTGGTTTTAACATTACAAATCACAAGTTTTATACGTTAACAACACGATACACATATAGTTATGACGAAAATATCTAAAACATATTAAAATATAAAAAAAAGAACAAAGAAATAATTACAACAGATATATATATATACAGAAGGAAAAATAGAGTGTCTACCAAGCAAGTAAGACAGATCCTATTCTGATAATGTATATAATAGCATCCATCTAAGCTCGC
>JAGVSQ010005331.1:0-17897 GCA_022683975.1 Rhyacophila evoluta
ACGAGATTATTTTTATTGAATACTATAATATATCAATACCGATCAAACAATAGGATGTTTATACATATATATATATATACATGTTGAAGCTATTAGAAATGTGTGAATTTTCATTAATGGAAATGAGAATTTATTACGGTCATGGGTTGTTTAAGCCTAGAATTGGATTGATTAACCGTGACCACTTTGGGTTTGGTTCAAGTAATTGAAATCAATAATTTTGATCGGCATGACGCCATCAGTCCATCATTGGCAGACTCATAAAGGAGAAAATATCGCATCAATAAAATCTCTTTCTCGCTTCCTGCTTCTCCGGATTAGAAGAAATTGATTTCTTGATATCGAGCCAATACTGAGTGTCTTCCATTGTTGAATATCTTATTTTGTTAATAATAATTGTAATATTTTGATCGGAAATTTATGTTATACATTATCTCCGATCGTTCAGTTTCGTTTTCGTTAATGCGAAATTTTAATCATGAACAAAGAAATTTCTATTAAATTTTGTTTTGTAATAATTACGTCGATAAATATGAGCACAAATACGGTACAGTCAGTGGCGTAGCTACATATTTAGCTTCCTGGCGTAATTAAACCCCCTCCCCCTTGTTTCTGGCAATATTTGTTTTCGATCAAAAAACGATGTCGCGTTATGCAAAAACTTTGATTTCTTGCATTTTTAGCACGCGCGTAAAATATTATAGTTATAAAACACACATAGTTTCTAGTTGTTTTAGCTCTCGCGTACCAATTATGTACGTTATGCTTTCTATGTTATCTTTTATAATTTTGCGTTCCTTGTAATTTGTATGCCTAGAGTGATTGCTCTAGCTGCTCCACGATTACAGTAGAAAACAACGACGGTTCACAATAGCTTGATGATATGGATTGAATTTCATCCATAGGTGAGCAGAGCTATAATGATTACAAAAACAGTAAAAGAAAAAAAGTTTTATTAAGAGATTTTATTAGTATTTTTATGTATAAGATATTTCAATTTTATATTTCCGAAGAAGAGATAATTTGACTTCAGAAGATCGTTCTTGAAAGTAATATACCATATCCAACATGAAACGAATTTTAATTCTTAACCAATCGAAATTTCAGCAGCTGAAAAAAGGCTATATCTCGCCCAATGCCTCCAAATACCATTCATCGGCCGATTTTCAAGTAATCAAATGTACTAGAAGAAATTTTTAGTTGATTATATTATTTTAATTTCCTCATGGTCAAATATTTTTGTATTTGAATTTAAAAATATATTTATTTATAAGTATTTTTATAAATACAATGAAATAATAATATAGACTAAGCGTGTGATTATAACTATGACTCTCTCGTCAGAAAAGTACGCAAAAGGTAAAGAGAGTATTATTATGAGAATTGGTTTAGTAAATTACCTATATTGAAAATCATCTTCTCTTTTAATATACGTATTGATACTTCTGTTTATATACAAATACGTATAAAATGTGTGTCATTATTTATCTGTAGCATTTCCTCAGCGAAACTTTTCAAGGGCAAATAACATAACAGTGATAAACCCAACAATAAGTTAACTAGATTTTCATTTTCCCTTTGAATTTTCTCGAAACAAAGATAGCATTATTATATCAGTACTCAACGTCCGATCGTAACTCAACGCTTTTAAGTACTAATATACAATACAAAGAACAAGATAAAGCGATATCTCAAGAGTAAGTACGCTATCGACAGAGTGTACGTACTCGTGCTGTTTGTTTTCCTTTGCTTGGAGTGTTTTGTACACTAATATATCTAGTGAGTTTCTTGTATCAGTCTTGAAAAGTCATGTACGTAGTTGAGATTTGGCAGAGATATGTCGTGGCTTCATATCATCGATAAGCGGACGGGATAAGACTATGTCATTTTGAATGATTCTTTACGACGTGCGATGAGTAAGCTTTTTACATTACTACAAATAAGTCTTACTGAATGAAAATAAATAAAATCAAACGAAGTTTGGTTGAATGTAATAAATTATTAATGTACAGCGCCATATTGTGGTCAAATAAGTTTCCTTGTACCAGTATATTTCTTTTTAATTTTAGCACAATTGCATGGTAATCTAAGTCTTGTGTAGTTTATATTTACTCTAAGGGTATAACCGTCGAACAAATTAGATTGCTTCTCGATATCAGAACGCCGAGGCAAGCTTTATTAATTTATAATTCAATTCGTTTTGTTGATAGTTATATCGGTTGTAATGCCATCGTTGATACTAGTGAATGGTGATAAAGTCGAAAAACATATAATAGGTATTGGCAAAATTAATTTATCTGAAAAACAAACTGATATAAACAATATTCAAACCGTTATAAAATATTATATCAGTTTAAATAAGGCAAACAATAGTGTGGTTTTTTAGTAAAATATTTTATAATATTAAATGGTAATTGTTGAAATAATCATTTTTACAATACTGTAAAATTATAGCTAGGCTTGTGGCTATTTCGGTTGTTAGAGTGTTCATTTCTTGAAAAATGATTTCATACTGTTGTCTAATTTCGTTAAACTTAAAGTTTCACCGAAGAATTAGTATGATTGATAGCCATTTTGTTTAATTCCTTATTTTTATATTCGTTATATAGTTTGAATATGATGTAGAGTTAGTTAAATGGAAACATAATCGTTAAACATGTATTCAAATTTAATCAAATACTTTGAACTATTTACTCGTGTGTAAATTGCCATTACTGTTTTGCCTAATTATTTATTAAATTATCACCTCAGTAGCCGAGAAGTTAATGTTCGAATTCCACACGTGCAATATTTTCAAAAAATCTAAATACACGAGATTTCATTTCAAATGGATTGAGAAATTGGCGATTCCCGTGAAGGATATCTGTCGAAATACCTCATGAAGATATGGAGATCCATCCGTTTCACTTTAGGTGCGAAAAAAAAACGTATATAGGTCAATTTATGATGGAATTTGAGAACAACAATATATTGCAGGATTTGATATAAAATATTCGTAACTAAGGTTTTATTTTAATAATTTTATTCGGATATATTACAGAAAGCTTAAAGATTAAAATTGTGAATTTGTAATAATAATCGCCTTATCGATGCGCGATGGCCTTACGTTTGGATTCGCCGTCTGTTTTTAGCCGATCCCTTTCAGATAAACCTACGCCGGAGTGTATCAGCGAATGTATGGTGGCGGGAGGTGGTGGGTAGCACGGACTTGGGTGGAAAACTTTGGTTCAGGTTTTGTACTTTAAGACGAATATCAGCCAACAGATAAGATTTTAACATTAACTGACGAAGTGCTGAAATTCGAATGATAAAATATTATGTTGTAAATATGTATTATTAAACAATACGCGCCACATTTTTTCATCTGTTATGGCCGTGTATCTCGTGGAAAAACAAATGTAAAAGTATATTCAAATTATAAGGAGTGTACGAGTATATTAATATTAGTAAAGCTTTTAACAGTTACTGATGAAATTTGCATCATTTTAATTCGTACGTATTGATATTTTATACTTCATTTTATTGTAACAATCATTGTTGTGGCTCATACTGTAGCGTAACGAATATAGACAGCCTTTCAAAGTAAAAGTGAGTCAATATTAGAAAATAGAAAAGAATATTAATAGAAAAATTACTAAGATTTGCAGGTTAATTTATATATTTTATATTTAATTTGATTATGTGGATACTGCAGTGTAACGAGTGTAAGCAATTTTTCAGGAGTTTTGGGAGTTAATATAAGTATTATATCAGCCAAACAATAATATCGATTTGCATATAATCGTATTTCTTTTGTAACATTATTACATTCATTATAATGGCGTAATTTTTTAGAATACTAAATCATAGATTTTGAAAACATTTTTAATCCAACTAATTATTTTTTCTATTTGTTTACAGGTGAGTTTGTGTCAAGATTATTCATATTACAACAACGTTGGTAAGAGCTGTAACTTACATTTATATTGAATTAAAAATTGTTTTATACTAAAATATTTGGAAAAAATGTTGATGAAAACTAAGTAAAAAGATAAAGCTGTTATTTTTACTGTAGTAATTATATTTCATTTTACCGTACCTTGTTTTAGTGACATATTTTATATCGAATGCAGATGTTAAGTATACTATCGAGTGTATTATAATATATGGATATTTTATTCTGAAAAAAAAGCTTATGACAAGCGAAGGGTTAAAGCATGTTTCATTGGATAACTACAACTTTCAGATCTGTATCGATCTCCAAGAAACAAAGGATTACGTATTTTATTTTACAACATACTGAAATACTTTCATTTGTCTTGGATATCTCCCGGATATTATCAAACTAACATTAAAATCTTCACAAAACATTAAAATACCATTTTTTAAATCTTTGTGGTGGCAATTGTAATGCAATTGCTTTTTCTGCATCTCATTGGTATCCGTCTTATGTATTTATTGTCTAGTTTAAGTCTAGTATAGGCCAATAGATTAAATTGAATACTATGACTGCAAACTTTTCCATATAGTTGCAATTAGTAGCTATCGAATACCGCTGAAGATTAAAAAATTATGTTATGTTATCATTGATATTAACCGAGATATATCAAAATGAAATGAAAAAGCGAAAGCAAAAACGTCACTATACATCATAATCATCTAGATTTTTTTGTATCAACATATAAACCTTCCCGGTAGCTGGAAAATCAGCGTACGCACTCGTATTTGGGGAACGCAAGTTTGATTCCCAAATCGGTCGGATTTTTAAAAAAATCCGAAAATTAGGACTGGATGTCTATTGGGTTGAAGAGTCGTTTAGTTAGTTTAATATACTGGCAAAACATGTCTATATACTTAATTTTGGAGCGGATATATTCACACTGTGTAAATTCATATGTTCTACTTTTGTAGAAAATAATATGAAAAAAGTTTTTTTTTTATATATACCATGTTTGCTCCCAATGTGGAGCATACGGATCTGCACAGAGTAAAGGCATCCATTCCGATAGAGGAATGTATGGATCTCCGCAAAGTAAAGACGTGCTAACTGATTATTTTTCACGAGAATTGTTTGTCAGACAATTGCTCAACCCAATGGGCATCCAGTCCTGTATTTTCAGATTTTTTTGAAAATCCCACAGATGGGGAATCGAACCCGTATTACCCGGATTTCTGGGCGCGCACACTGCCAACTACGCTAACCGGGGAGACAAAAAGTAGTTTTAAATAAATGTACTCCCATATTAGCATTATTTTATAACACGATGCGGACATCAATATGTCTTGTGTAAATATAATAATAAGCGATAAGTTGTGTTAATTCTGTTATTAGCACTGGCGCTTATGCTTTCGACACCCTTAAATCCGCTGTGAAATACGTTTTTTGACTGAGTTGATCTATCTATTAATATTAATTAGATTTGGTTGTATCTATGATATTGAAGTATATTCAAGATTAAGTTATCAGCGAATAGCAGTATATTAAAAACTATCCAGTACTCCACACGTAGACAGCCGCAGAACAGTGGCGGCACGTATGAAGCATGCTTTACATCGGTATTTATTAGGGGTGGGCCACAGAGGGTGGTGGAGGAGGGTGTTTGCGGAGGGCGCCGATAGATGTCCCGCGCGGCGTGCGGCGGGCGAGCCTTATCGCAGCCAGCCAGCCGCGCGTCTTATCGCCCTGCCCGCTGTTTTATACTCGGCACACATACATTCAGCACCCTCACGGCACTCACACCCTATTCCATGTACACACACCCTTGCGATTTGCAAGAGAGCCTTTTGTTGTTATTATTTTTTAGATAATCGAAATAAAAAATTAAATATCATATTGACTGTAGAAAGTTAAAGAGACGTAACCCTCAGCTTTTTCAAAATAGAATTTTGTTCTATAATCACAATGCACCTTCATAGAAATTCCATTAAACGAATATAAACTGCAAATGCCGAACTATTTTCTAAATTTAGCTTTTAAGTTTAAAAAAGCGGAGGACTGTTAAAATTGCGACCAGGAAAAAGAATTTCCACCGCATCAATTTTATTGGTTTTTCTTAAATGAGTTTGTAAATTTATATCAGATTGGGTAAATGAAACATGCATTTAATAGTCTTTTTAGTAGTTTTTTTTTTTAATTTGAGCTAAAATCATTGTTATCAAATCAACATTTGTTATGGTTCAAGTAAAATAAATTCTGTGTAGGTTACGTGCTTTTGTTTTTCTTAAATCGATGTGTTTAAAAATGACTGGTTTAATCTATAGCTCTAAGATTAAAAAAACCCCACATATACAACACTGGATTTTCAATGGGCTTAGAAATTCGCGTAAAACAAATTTAAGTGTAAAAATATGTCGAAATAAGTTTTTGAATGCCGATGTAATGATAGTTTGAGATGGCTGGATCGATTTTAATATCTGACTTAGGTTGTTACGAAATCGTCTTTGCTAAATTTAAAAAATCCCTTCTCGCCCACAAATCTTAAATACATGTACTTTTGTGGTGTTGGTCATCTTCGTGCTGACGAGATCCATGTAATCTTTTTGTATTATGTTGATATTTTATTTTATATTTCCACAAGTTGAGGGTGTTTGATATACATATGATTAAAACTGAAAGCAATTTACAAATAATAAAAATCACATACGGATTATTTGAGACGTATAAAATAATTCGTTGAATTAAATTAAAAGCTGTGGGACTACATATGTTACACGAATCTATTCTCATACCTGAACTAATTCCATATTATTTAACTTCGCTCTTTCTCGAGACCATTAATGTAATTATAAAATTACATTTCTACAGATTTGTTTGTTTTATTGATAGATATTTCAGTTTTAATTTTATTATCTTTGAATCTTGACAAGTTTGTCACAATGGATATACCCATCGACAGTCATAATATTTTTTTAGATAATTTATTTTTATAATTATATTGATTGATTATTATTCAAAGGTAGTCATAATTTCTTAATTTATAATAATTAGCTAATGATGGAAAATTTAACGATTCATTTTTTTTATAATGTATCATTCAATTTCATGATTTATAGCGTGCGAACCTCTTGTTATTAATTGTTCAACCCATCCCTACACTTACATACTCTTGCACTCTGCCGGTTTGTATTATTTCTGGCTACTGCATGCACACTCGTACAGTTTCCTTTATTAACACTATAGGCAGGCAATGTGTACAATATACATTATAACTTATAAGTAGATGTCGGATTAACGGACATATTACACGTGTGACGTTATATGTGTATTATATGTCCTTGAAATTAATTTCTATTTTTTAAATAATTTCGAATTCGTAAAAAGATTGAAAAACGTCCGAACTAACTATTTATATTAAACTCGCATTTTATAGTACTGTTCACTATTTTTAAATATAAGAATCCGCTGTGATTTTGCGTAGCTAAAACTTTATTATCGGTCAAATAACACTAAAGAGGAATAAATTAGTTGCCTATCAAAATGCGGGCGCTTGTAAATTATTTTGAGCCAGGGATAGCAGATTTGAACTACGTATCTGCTGAAACATCCATATGATGAATGCAAGAAGTAGGATCAAGCGATTAAAAGAAAGATAAAGATTATTTTATCATTATAGTAAACAGTTTTTCACTTTATTCTACACTTAAAAGGCGTAAAAACCATGCCAATAACCGTGACGTGTTTGAAAATGTCACAAGAAAAGCCTTTCAAAATCTTGATTTATATTCAAGTATGTGCGTTCAAAATAAACAATGATCTTATATTGATCGTATTTTATTAAATTATAAACGATTTAAATTAAATTGATTTAATGATTCTCTCATATAAGTAAATTAATATGAATTGTTGATAAAAGATAAATGTTTAGAATATTTAAAACGCTATCACATCGAAAAACTATCAAATTTCATGGCGTCAAAGTGCAGTTATGACCCTGATATGGCTACATGACCTCGTTTGATAATTGCAAAATAGTGGTTTGCAGAATTGAATGTAGGTGTCGTTGCGCCACACATCCGGGCAGCTAGATACATCTATGGAGAGGGTATGGGGTACGTTGGAGTAGAAAGAGATAGGGTGGTCGAGACGATAGCAACATGGGCGTTACTTGAGATCTTGTGGTCTAATGAACGATAAATGCAGATACAATTTTTAGATTAAGAAATAAAAAAAACAGTAATGTTTTGCATAGACACAAAAATACTATAAAATACCTTAATTTATCCATATCAAGATACATTTTACTTTATACGTTTACATAAAATGCATTTTAATAGTTCATTATCATCACTTAATTTGAAATAAACACAAATAGAAATAACAATGCGTTTGTATAGATAGGTACTAATGATGGTTCTCAATGAATAATTCATCTTATAAAGATTACTCCTAGGCGTATTTTAAATTTATGATCGCAATAAACAAATAAATAAATATTATAATTTATTGTTCTTATATCCACGAATGTGTCATCAACTAATGTACCAAATCCTACATATTTACGCACAGTTATAACATAATCATAATAAAGTGAAATCCCATTATTTGTCATTATACATAATTTTTTATTTTAATGCATCTCAGTGTTAATAGTTGTATCAAATAAGCTTTAATATTTTAATATTAACGAAATTGAACTGTTAAAGAACACTAGTTTTTGATATATTTTTTTTGGCGTTACTGAATTATTTGAAAGTAAATTTATAGCAAAGTTAATAGAACTATTAGATTAATCATATCAATTGAGTATTATTATTCAAAATTTAAATTGTTTATATTATAAATGTACGTGATATTAAAAATGCAATTTGTGTATTATTTAAGCACTGCCCTATAAGACAATCACTTGCTTATTTAGCTTTTATAGAAAACACATTAAAAAATATATTTTAAACGAACATATTTCATATATTTTTCTTGGTGATACGAATGTTATTTTGGGCATCTTTGCCCCTGGGATGGTGGAATCGCGGGCACGGCACTGTGCGGCAAGCAAGCGTCGCGGCGCCTTATCTCAGCGTCGCAGCCCGCGCCCGTACTGCCGCCCCTTATCAGCGCCCGCTATTAGAATATCTAAATACACCGCCAGCGACCCTCTCCCGGCCCATTCCCTCACTACGGGCCATATTACATATCAAGAACTTATCGTAATTCGCTACAGATAAAGAAAAATCCGTATTATTAAAAAAAAATCAGCGAACTACATGAAACGTTTGAAACATGTATTAAAGAACCTTTTCTTCACTATTAAATTCTCTTCTAAATTAAATCCTAATTTTTTTATAATAAATACTTTTTTATTAGTTTGCTAAAATTGTAAAAGCGCATGGTTGTTTGTAGTAATATACACAATTGCATTTGATTTTTTAAAATATGTTTATTTATATATTATTGTATTTGTGGATAGAAAGAATATCATTTTTTTTTTTGCTTATATACTATATGTTTTATTTCCTGGCTTTGGCGAGGATTCATTCAAACTCATTCTTTATTCAATTGAATTTTATTTATCCAGTTATTATAAATTCATTTCAATACTTGGTTGTATACAGCATTTTTGATCATTAGTGATAATATTTAAAGTCGACAGTAATACAACCAATCTGAAAATGATATTCGAAATGACTTGTGAAAGTTTCACGTTGCTTCTGTTTACCGTTTGTAAAGGAGTTCTTATGACAAAAAAACACACACATGTATTTTCTGCTTTGTATAAATATAAGCATTACTATTTGGCAAGAACAAAATACTTGATTTAAAAAATGATTGTACAGTAATAATTAATTTTTTGCGTCCCAAAAATAAATGCTGTGCAGTTTTTGGAGAGTCATATATTATCATGTTTTGTTTAACTAATAATCTGGATATCTATACATTATAGTTTTGAAATAAAAATTCTAACGCTGTGGATATAATTATGTTATATTTTTGGAGCGGACAATGTTTTTAATAATATTGTACTAGACTATATTATTCTATATTAGCAAACAGATCTCGTGGTGTAATATATTCTGAAATGCCCTCCTTCCACCTTGTGAGTAGCTAGTCTTAGTTTTATCGGATGAGATAGCTTTCAGTGTTGGTATGCATAGGTAATACTTACATACTTCTTAGAAAGCACTAATAAGTGCTTCCTTTTGCTTATCGCAAATATCAGGCTTTCCTGTGTAAACTGGACATTCATCTTGATTATTGGATACACTGCTTAACTAAGTTAACAATCCGCATTTTTGCTATTTTAAAATTAGTTATTTTCTGCTATTTGTACTTATTTTATAAAGTATTGTTTCATGACAAACGCGTATATTTGTTAAATATTAATTTCAAATAATAAAAAATGTTTATATCTCTTTGTTTCCATATTGGCCATTATTTTCTCTCAAATGTAGTGTCCAATCAATGAGAAGTTAGCGTGCTTGTTTTGAAGCCTGATATTAGAGTAAAAATTAAATGGACGAGTCATAAAATAATAACGCAATAGCTATCGACAAAAATACAATCGATAATTGTGATTTAATATGATGAATTTTTGCAAACTTCAAAGCTTTTAAGTAAATACATGATGAATAATTATTATTCCGTCACAATATAATAATACACACAAGAAAATTACAATTTTTTTTTTATTTTAATGAGAAATAATTCAGGAAGATTAATTTTCACTTGTGTTTATTGGTAAATAAAATAAAAATGTTTTGACAACATAAAATTAAGTTTAATTCTAAATAGTTTTGAAAATATAATAATGTATTTAAAAATGTTGTCGAATTTATATATATCGATAATAATGTATCAATTCTATACGAATAGCTAAATTACAGATGAAAATTAAATTTTGATTTGTATTTATTTAATATAATTTTTCACATCCCTGCCCAAATGGATTTTAAAAATATGAAATATGCGATAAGGAAAATTGAGTGCTGTGCATAAGTTGTGTAATATTTGCATTTCATGATTTATCGAGAAAGTTTCCTTTCCGGTGCAGTTTTTACTTTTCACGGAAGTACGTGTGCACCGTAATATAACCATTATCACATAGAAGCTTTCATACATATAAGTTTTAATAAAAATATAATATGTATAACACATTTATTTTATCATAAATTATAATATGTTTTTTTATAAATAATTTATTACAATAATAATTGACACATGGCTTATTTTCGTTTGTAAATAATAATTGTAAATTTAATATTATATTTCAAAAAACTTGATAAATTATTGTTTAAACGTTTACTCATAACAGTGATCTAGTAAAGTGCTTTGAAAAGTTTTCGTGTCACGGTTCCATAAAGCAAAAATGTCATAAATTCCAATGTTAAAAAATCCGAATGACATTAAATGAGTTACATTCAGTGAGTGAAAAATCTCAAATGATGTTTTTGAAAAAATTCGCGACCCCACAGAAAATTTATAGCCTCCAAGGGGGCCATATTTGTAAATTTATAGTAACAAGAGGTTACAGGTTCAAGATCGTAGCTACATAAAAAGAATTGATTTTTTTTTATTGTGTATTGGGTATATTCTAACGAGTTATTTGATGGGAATGTCTGGCTATTAGAAATCCAATCCAGATATGTAGACTTAAGAAAATTCTTATAATGTTGCAGGATTTGAATCCGTGGCTTATGGTTCTGTAGTTAAAAGGGTATATATGTCAGACACTATAGTGACTTGTTATGATAAAATTATTCATTATTTTTACTGATATTATGTTAAAATAAAAGTATAATATAAATTTCATAGTATATTACAGTCAAAGGACGATTTCAATTTAGTGATTCACAGATAAAATTGTACTTCGTATAGTGAGGGTTTAAAGTCTATGATAATTAAATTATGTGTGATATTCCACAAGGGTTGAATTCAAGCATTTCTATTGCACAAATGCATTTAATATGCAGATCTGATTACACGTACGGAGAAACTTATTTAGCTTTCATGCAGATGTTGCCAATGTGTAAGAAAAATTATCACCTGTATAAAAACTTGGATATTACGTGAGGTTAGGTTAGCTTAAGCTAGGTAATTTAAACCCATTTAATATGAAGGATTTCTTTAAATATGTGATTATTGTACCCTTATTATACCAATTCTATCAAATACTGTAAAATAAAAAAAAATATGTCCGGGCTTGTTTCAATGCGAATCGTTAAAAATATGATATTTGATCATAAAAAGAGCTGTCAACAACATAACCTAAAAATATTCATTCAGTTGAAGTGTGCACGTATTAATTTTACCGTTGTGTATTATCATGTCGCTAAAAACGTCTAGGCGCTCTGAATTACTGCATGCAAAATAAATCTGTCGTGAAATATTTAATTTTTCCGTCTTGGGACATTAAATAAAAGAGGAAACTGGGGTGATATGGCACGGAGCCGCCGCACTAAATGCAAAACTATTTCTGTCATAAAAGTTATAATGGAGAAAATAAAAGCTACATCCAGTAGCGCAATAAACGCAGCAACTAACCACGGTAAATGCTTCTCTCGATCTTGAAGTTCTCAAAATATAATTTGATAAAAAGTTTAATTAAGTTGTAAAAAAAAAGATCAATTGTATTTTGTCAACAAAATTTGAAAATAGAATATCGACAGAATATGAATAAATATTGTTTTTACTAAACACCACTACTAAATTATTTGAAAATAGAATATGATTTTAAAGAATACAAATAAGCATGTCATATTTTATTTTTGAAAAAAGAACATTAAGCTGAAGAATATAAATAAGTCTGATAGCTTATTTGTTATAGATATTTGAAAAGAGAGTACTGTTTTAAAGTCAATTAACAATCGTAGGAAATATTGCGAATGTCAAATTTGAAAGACAATAAATTGTGAATACTGCCGTGTTAAAAATATATGTTTAATTGAAATATATACAAATTTAAACAATCAATCGGATGGGAAGATACTCGATATTCATATTAAAATGAAATTTTAACGAGATTCTGAAAGTGTAGAAAAACAATTATATACAAATGTAGAATTTTTTCAATAGTTTGAGAAGCCTTGCTGTGTGATGGCTAGAAAATGGTTTAGTGACAGCCATTAAAAAAATAATCAAGAATCGACGGGCTTTATGTAGCGCCTTAAAACTTTTACTAAGCTTTGTCACTAACAATTTGTGGGATACGATGTTTGCATTTATTCACTTTCGTGAGGATAGTGGAGGCTGCAAAAGACACAAACTTTTTTCGTAGGAGAAAAATTCAACTCATTGAAGTTCGTACTATTGAGATCCATATTCAGAGTGGACTTGGTAGAAGATAATGCTATAAACACATTGTTTAGATACAGCCATACAACAATAACGACGTAGGGATTTTTTATTGTAATATAGTTATGTTTGCATTAAGAATAAATCAGTCAGTTCATTTAAATATTTATAAATAGCGCACAAACTCCTCGTGTGAGGTTTAGATACTCATTGGTATCTAACCTAACCGTTCTGAAATCCACTTCCGACATTTTTCAAATTACGTCAGAGATATGGATTCATTCCACGAGGTGACATGCACTGGGACGCACCGAATTTTTTTACAGGACGTAGAATAAATTACGAAATTACTTGAACTAAAAAATATACAAACAGTTTTATCGATGTATAGTTCCACAAGTTTAAAAATTGTATCAGCTATTCTGGTTATTAAGTATATCATTTGAAATAGCCACCAACCAAACTTTTTACTATTTTAATAAAATTAATCGTTTTTACTTTCCAATATATAAATTTACTTAGTAAAAATATATAAAAGTGCACGGCTAGAATAAATCAAATGTTCCATATGTTTTTATCGACGTATGATTTTTAATACTATTTTAAACTTTGTTGTACTATTTGATCATTGAAATAGAAAGAAATCATATATGTACATCGAATGGGAAAAGGAAAAAGGACGTAACCCAGAAAAAAAAATTTTTACAGGGAGCACAAAAAAATCCAGTCAATTATTTCGGATCATAATCAAAATATTAAATTAACATAACCTTGAAGTACGTAAAGATTAAAATGGGATTTATTTACCCAATCTGATACTTAAATTAATGAGTTGTCTAAGAAAAAGTGGTAAAATTGATATGGTGAAATTCCTTTTTCCTGGTCGAAAATCGGACAAACTATTCTTTTTGCAAACTTAACAGGCAAGTTTAGATACTAATTTGGCAGTTAACAGCTCATATCTTTTTGATGAAACATGTATTAAGTTTTACATGTTACGATTATCGAAATAAGGTATTTTGAAATAACTAAGGGTTACGTCCTTTTTTATTTCTACAGTACATATATACATTCTGTTCGTTTTACGTTTGCATGTCTGTTTCTAAATGTAGTATTTATTAAAAAAAATAGTTGCACTAAAACAATACAAATATTATGTGTATACTAGTAGTTAAAAGAAAGCTAATGATGAATTCCAAGAAAGTAATGGTATCATTCACAAAGGTGTAAAAAATTAAATATTATATGGGAAAATAAATTACTTCGTTAGAATTGGATAATATCTTCGCAGATCAATTTTTATGTACGCCACTGATGAGGTAGTATGTAGACAAATATAATATGAAGAACGCACTCGGAAAGAACGATCGCTCTTTGTGATTCAATCGCGTGTTATGGTCGATAAGAGAAGAAACAGACAAAGGGTAGCGGAAGATTTGTGCAGGACCGCTTTAAGATATTATTTTTGTATAACTTATTATATATAAATATGTTCATTAAAATATGCGTTTATTGGTATTATAACTAGTTGGAATACAAAAAACATGAAAATCAATTGCACACAAAGCATTAAATGAACATAATAAAAAATAGTTGAAAATATTCATCATAGCACGGTTCCATACGTTAATATTTTTATTTCATTAATAATAATTATAGTTGTATAAATTAAAAAACGTTTCCAATTTACAATAACTTAAACATCTACCGTTAGTATAAAAGTGTATTGTATTATTTTTATATCTAAAGAAACATTTCTATATTTAAGAAAAGCTCCGATTGAATGATTACGGTAAACTACATTCTCGTATAGAATGAATAGTTTTTGTGCATTGGTTATAGCTTAATACTCGAAACTTTTTTTATTTACCTTTGTTTACACTGTGTTTCTAAATATATACCGAAAAACCAATTTTAGGTCACAAATAACGATTCGCACGAAAGTTTATAACGTTAATTTCCACCAAACACTATCAGCCGAGAGATAATTACATTTAATAATATTATTTTCAGTAATTATTTTCAATACCAGCTTCCTTGAGCTTAATTTTTATACCATGTTCGCTTGCAAAGTGGAGCATATAAATCTACACAGTGTCAATATATCCACTTCGAAAGTGGAGTATATAGATTTTCGCAATGTGAATACGTTTTGTCAGATTATTTTTCAAGAAAATTGTTTGTCAGCCAATTGCTCAACCCAATAGACATCGAGTCCTGCATTTTTGGGTATTTTAAAATCCGGTAGATGTGAAAATAAAACCCGCGTTCTCCGGATGAAAATGTTATAAATTTTGATTGCAATATGAATAAGTTACTTGCGATTTCGCAAACTTAAAACTATTTTAAAGCAATACTTTTTGATTTGTTTTATCGAAGTTTTGATATTGGTATCTTGTGTATGTACATAATATATTATATAATCGATATTAATTATGTAGAATTATATATTGACAAAGAGAAAATTGATAAAACTAAATGTATTTAAATAGTGAAAAACTGTGATGTATCTAACACGGTTTTACCAAAATCGTAAGTAATTTTGCTGTATGATAATATACTTAATCCTGCCCTTAAGCCCAATAGTCAAAACTGAAGAATCCAAAGAAACACCGTGTGCTCATCCAGCATTAGGTGTCAGTGATGGGAAACTCCCGAATTTATTACTTCTCAGATACCACCAAGTTAACGTTTTCGCAAGTGATTGAGCATTTATCCTCGCGTTCCGCTATCGGATTCGCTTCCCGGTTTACTGTTTGATTTTACGCGCTCCCGATCGCACAATTGCCAGCTTATCTTAATTGGATTACGAAATGTCGTGTGATATTATTGACTGAGTGATATTTTCGATCTACAAATGGTGTAAAAGTGAAAAGTTCGCCAGCTAAATTGTTTATCATATGCGCTGCTCAACTATTACGCATTTAAGATATGGGGTGAGAAATGTACAATGAAAGCTTAGTGCCTTGAGTATGTGCTTGTGTTTGCATCTACCGGTCCATAAATTTCCTGAGCTTTCTGCCACGAAATGATATCACATCTTTGCGTGGGTTACTGTGAAATTTTGAACTTCAGTCAATGTTGAAATTTCCTATTATTGATTATGACTGAGAGAGCTTAATACAATCAAATGATAATATTACTTCTACTCATATTTTTAAAACTTTCATATAGATATTTGATCGCTTTCAAACTTTTCAGTTTAAAAATCTCTCACAAAATGCACTTGAATGATATGAAAGTATATTACATTAATATTTATTTATTTCACGAGTAACATTCATAAAAATGTTAATAGATATTCAAATAATGTATTGCAATAAGTATTACAGCATTACATATCAGTCCTAATACGACCATATGAGTCTCCATAGGTGGGGGATAATTATTTGTAAGTTATTTTTATGAGGTTTGCATTTGCGAGTGTTTTTAATAGAAATGTTCTTCTTCTTCCATGTTCGCTCCCTAAGTGGAGCATATGGACACCAATCCTTATCGCCCGCCAGTATTCTTGCGTCTGAATACATACCTTCATACCTGAATTCATACCTGAATCCCATAACTCCACCGAATACATTCTATACATTTTTTTAGCGGCCTTCGGGACGCCGACGAACGGTCAGCTTAAAGAATAAGGAGGTCTGGTTCAGAAACAAAATATACTTTGAATTTATTTTTATATAAGAAGTATCTAAACATTTACATATGTCAAACAGTTTTGAAGTAAAATATTATATTTTTGCTTTTGACGTGATACAAATGAAGGGCTGTATTGTATTGTTTAGATCGCTTTATCAATAAAACAGTAGACATGTTGGAAAAAAACATGTTTAAGCTATGAACTTTGGTTAGGTAACTTTAAAAATCAAACTATAAGGAGATCTTTGGTTATTATCAACGTTTTAATAATACAACAGTAAGATACTATACTTGAAAGATAAATAAGAATGTCCATAAACTGTATTTCATATAAATATGTTTAAATAATGCAAAACAAAAAACAGCCATTATCTCCAAACTAAGATTTTCAGATTGCCACACTGTTGCGTTGATTTAGCGATACATTGAAATCAGTAAGATCAATGTTACCTTAAATAAAATGCATTTCCCTCTTCTGACAAGCGAGACTTGAGTCAGTTAAAAGCCCGTCTCGTCTCGCAATTAATGAAAATAAAACAATTAGCGAAATATTTAGCGCAGTAAAAGCTTAGCAAATCGACGCGGCGTCGTTTCGCGAGACTCGTGCAAGTTCGCGATAAGACTCGCGCAGTCGGCGTTGTCGGGTGTTTAACTTATTGACGAACACTACTGCTTCAATAATACCACCATCCAATTTCATTAAGTGGACAATTTTATTAGTATTATTATCGATACTATATCCCAATATGAGAAGTGACTCTACAGAAAAGAGTCAACTTCATTGTGTATGCAATTACTTTCCGTCAATGCATCAACCACAGAAAGGCGATGTCGTTTTTACAAATTGCATTGTTTTCAATTATTTATCAATACTTAATTTTTCTTTAAGTATTTGGAAATATCATATTATTTATTTATTTTATACATGTTGTGACATTACAAATTGTAAGTTTAATACATTACCAATACGATATACACATGGCTATAACGAAAATATTAACAGTCGTTTCAGGACAAAAACAATGCAGCTGTCAATACACAACCGACAACACGA
>JAGVSQ010005332.1:0-13881 GCA_022683975.1 Rhyacophila evoluta
TCGTAATGTGAAGACGTCTTGACAGATTATTTTTCACGAGAATTGTTTGTCAAACCATTTTTCAACCCAATGGGTATCCATCCACTCCTACATTTTTAGATTTTTTAAATACATACAGGTAAATATATGAAGGTATTTGAACTATTTTTTAAAGGCATGCGATTGCTGTAATATATGAGAATAGAATTACAGTATATAAAATTGTATTAACTACTTTTTCAAATCACTCTCCATGGTTATTCGATAAATCTATCCTAAAGCGATGAACTAACGTATATTGATGAAATGCTTTTGAATTGTATACATTTTATTAACTATTGTTTTTCTTTTTCGTTTTCAGAGCGAAGAGCAAAAATGGTGGTCGTTTATTGCGAGAAAAATTGGAAAAGATCGGTCTGAATTTGCCTGCAGGTCGAAGGAAAGCTGCCAACGTGACACTTCTCACATCTCTAGTAGAAGGCAAGTGAATTCTGTCATTTTTTATCAGTTATCCATAACAACACGTCTAGTTTTGGATGTAATCCATCTGAATGCACTAAACTGCATGGAGCCAGTTTGTTCAGACAAGAACCCTGATGGTTCTTCATTTTTTTTGAGCTTACACACCGATATGATTTGATCTCAGTGATCTAGCCAAAAATGTTGTAACTTCAAATCCACTCTTTTCATTTTTCTTTCGTTTGCAGTCTCAAACTAAAGCCATGTTTTGATTTTACATAAATTCCCCTTCAAACTAGTCTATATGTTATTCAAATATCTCACACAATATGATTTCTTTACGATTTTAAAAATAGTAAAACGACAAAATAATACCTTCACATCTATTTTATTTATAATAATTGTCTCATTTCTTAACAGCTGAAGCAGTCCACCTGGCCCGCGATTTTGGCTACGTATGCGAGACTGAATTCCCTGCGAGGCAAGTAGCAGAGCACCTCTGCAGACAATACGCCACGTCAGAGCCTCACGGAGGGCAGCGCCGAAGAGAGCTACTCCTCGCTGCCAGGATGGTAACAAAGGAGTTAATGGACCTCCTCAACCAAGACAGGTCGCCATTATGCAATACAAGACCACCTCACCTGCTGGACCCCGCCGTTCAGAGGCACCTCACGCATTTTAGTCTCATCTCGCACGGGTTCGGAGGACCAGCAATTGTCGCTGCGTTGACTGCAATACAGGTAAAATATCTTGATGACTTTTCTTAAGCTAATATTTAAAGAAATCTTTCGAAAACAATTTACTTGACACCTACACTAATTACAATTGTTGTTTTATTTGATAAGACACATAAGAATAGATATTAATTATTCGTAATAATGTAAACGAAGAAATGGATATCAACTGAACTATTTAACTTGAATATTTTTAATTTTAAATGCATTTAGACGTAAAAAATATGTCATAAACTGTTACAACCACCATTATTTTATACTTTATCAGTGCCAAAAATCATTTTTAAAGATGGAAAACTAATGACAAGACAGCAATTAAAAACCCTACTAACAGACTTGAAAATAGAAGCCAAATAATAAACAAGAGGCAGTATTCAAGCTAGAACAAATAAGATTTAAAAACGACTTTAACGCAAAATTTCAAAATAGACTAAAAAACCTTTTAGGCCGATGATATGACAGACGCCACGGCGGCAGAATAACAGTAGCAGAGCGTCGACAGCAGAGATGCAAAATAGATGAGTGAGCTAGTTCGGCAGCCCGACAACACGTTGTCGTCACAACAATTTGCTCACTCACCTATGTATAGCTATTTTTCATCTCTGTTGATTACGCTCTGCTGGTGTCGCTCTGCCACCGTGGCCTCTATCATAGCCTGGACTTTAGACTATATCTATTCAGACATATTTTCGAAAGTCTATTAAATCGCATAACTACAAAAATTATAATATATTTAAATACATATATTTAAATATGTTATTTGGTAGTTAAATATTCTCTGGCTTTTTTATACATTATGCAACGGTAATTCTACAGTAAAATTCCAAAAAACATAGTAACCTGAGTACTAACTACTGGTCAAAAGCAAACTTTGCCATTAAATTCATCTTATAAAATATGAATTTATAGATTTATTGCCCTAACACACTATGAGGTTATTTATTATTTATAGCCATAAACTTCACTAACTATTCGACTTCTTGTAGTTGTATTTTAAAGCATTACAGTGTTGCGTATTTTCTTTAAATACTGCATTTTGTACTTGTCAGTAGCCAGGGTTTCCACAATAAATTCCCGAATAAATGAATAATAATTAACGTAAAAACTCACGAGTTTAGTTTTAATTAAATAAGCCGATAAATTTTTATTGGTCGACTTATTCTCCCGCCGGTTAAGTGAACATACTCGTATGCTCTTATAAATCAACCCAAATGGCAGTTCGCGGTTTCGATTACCACAACCACATAAAATTTTGGACGTTTTTCATAATATTTTAATGCAATATTTCAATGGCTTAAATGCAAACCAGCCTATTTCATTTTTGTAAAATGTTCAGGAATAAGAAAAAACGTTGGTGAATGTGTATGTCACTGCATGTAATTGGCTGGCGTGTGCGAGTGATTTTACATTTTACCTGGTTGGCAGATTAAGCCATCAATTTGCTAAAATTATTGTATTATGCATTGTTCAGCTGAATTATTTATGTTCACAATGTACAACATCATTTTAAAATACTTGTTGAACAAACTACATCGTATAATAACTTTATAGATTTAATTTTTTTTGGCAAAAACAATTTAGATTGATACGTCCTTAGCGATACTATTAATTACATTAAATAAAATACTACGTAG
This sequence comes from Rhyacophila evoluta, assembly GCA_022683975.1. NCBI lineage: Eukaryota > Metazoa > Arthropoda > Insecta > Trichoptera > Rhyacophilidae > Rhyacophila > Rhyacophila evoluta. Next base: position 2,807 of record JAGVSQ010005332.1, read on the forward strand.
TATATAGTCTAACATTACATATCATATTAATATAACAGTAATCGAATAGTATATTTCGAACTAGTCTATAAATTTAACTTTATTCTCCTCTTTAATGCTTAAGATTTAAAAAAAATATGAAAACAGTTTATCTTCTTGAATCATGCAGGACAATTAACTACACAATAGTTCAAATCGAATCTTTAATAAATCAAAGTCTGCGATTGTAAAAACATAAAAGTTAATACATACTCCATTATTTTTACTATCAAAACGGAAGAAAATCTATAAAACAATAATATATACACATATACATAATAAACTTCCATACTACTCATTGAAAATATTTAACATAAAATTATATTGTGATTTTGTTCAGTTACAAAATAACGCAATAGTTGCATCTTTATAGCACACCCCTGAGACGCCGGGAATCTCCTTGATTGATTATCTTACACCCCATAAACAACTAAATAATAATAATTACGTCAATTTTGTGTAAATACCAACCTTAAAGACTTACAGTAAACATCCAGTGCCTGACCCTGGCTCAAGTAACTCGCAACACGTCGAGTGTTTTATTCTTCCTTACAATTTGATATGCTTGATGACTCAAGACCGCTGACAATAAAGTTGCGGGTTGAAGGTCGGATTATCTCGGCAAGTCGATGGTAAATCAATTATTTTGTTTAGCAAAATGATAATGATTGCCAGTGCTTAAAATTTTTTCGACTGTACACAATTGAAATCAAATTACAACGTATTATCAACTCGTCAATTTAACCGGCAATCGAATTTTTAATCCTTATTTTAGTCGAGAACCATTATATTAAAATGAACTCGTTAATATTATATATACTTTGTTTTCCACAAATGTAATACTTTATGGCGCGTCCATTTTTTTTAAATGAACACACTTACAACTCGTAATTGTCAAAAAAATTTGAATATTTTAATATCGACCCACATTTTTTAAATTTAAATACTATGACACAAAAATAGTAATTTTTGTTTACGCTTTGCCAAGCTATTGTTTTAGTTTATTGTCAAGCGAATGACAGAATTCGGCATTACTTCTGTCATATTGGCATCGCATCAACACTTCTCCTATTCTAAATAATGTACCCAATATGCATTTTAACCGAAAATTGTTTTCATAGTAAAAATTGTAAAATATCACGGAGAAAATCGTAAAAAAACACTCCTATCAATGACTATAGATAACCTGTTAAAATGTAAAATTGTTTTATCATAAAATATTGCAGATACAGTTAAACCAAAATACTTCTGAGCCATTTTATTTGTATGCACCTACTTACATTATACGTATGTATTGGGGTAATGAAAATTTGACTAATAACATTATTTTTTGTTTCAGAATTTCCTTAACGAATCACTAAAGCATATGGACAAGCTATACCCAGGGAGCGGAATGGTGTCATCCTCTTTAGATAAGGGCAAAATGGAACAGGACATAAAAAAGTAACGTCACACGGCCTGGGAAAGACGTCATTAATCAACAAAAATAAAACAATGACAACGTATCCCGGCCTGGCAAAGATGGTAGTAATCTTGCCAACATAACTTGAAACATATCATTATTTAGACGAAGAAGACACAATATGTCATTCAAAAACAAAAACAATTATAAATTTTTGCCGCCTGCAAAGGTGCTTTCTTGCGAAAAGTGCAATTAAAATACTCACGCTGTGTAAATATTAGTATATTTAATATGGTTGACTTGAGCCCTTTAAAATGTAAGAATTTTCTATATATTGTAATCGAAAGATAGATTAACGGTTTTTTCTTGTATATACGGATTATTTTTATGACGTCTTGTAACAAAAGCTGATTTTTAATCCAACATTTTGAAAGCAAATAGTATTTCGACTGAGCCAAATAAATAAACTGACGTTACGAACGCCTTAGTAAACGCGTCTCTCTTTGGTTGCGTTTATGACACACTTTTGAAATAGTTTTCAACTAAGATATCGGATATATACTATATTCGAAATGTATATATACATGTTTAACCATTTATACGACACAAAAAACTCGACAGATTAAAATTATATTCTACAATTCATAGTACTACTACTTACAGTCAATCGTGATATAAAAATCATCATTAATATATTACTTGAATTTCTTGGTACCTATAAACTTTCGAATTCGTAAAAACAAATCATTCCGGAATGACGTAAAACATATTCTATATTATTTTGTTAATACGTTATATTCATTTATCTTAAAATGAGTCACGTAATATAGCTCATGTTATTTCTTTCTAGAATATCTACTGAAGTTTTTAAGCTGTGAACATTTTCAAAATATTTTGTAACGCTCAATTCATAATTAGATCGTTTTACTGTGAATATAAATAAATGTTTTGAAGTGGATAGAACTGTCACAATTGCCGCCATTTTTAGTATACTGTAACCATAGACAAAAACGTTATTGTAAGGAAAATGAGATTACTAATAAACCATCTCTTATTAGATTTTGTTATATAATTCTCCCATAATTTATTATAATTATCGGCCGTATGCCAAATAATGTGATGACTTGCCATAATTTTAGAGTGGACATTTCTAACATTAAGATTGATTTAAATTCTTACGAAACATATATAATTAATATACATATTGCTCAGAATATTTTAATGTACAGTGATAAAAATGTTTTTTGCCATATTTTATTTATTGAAGTAATGTAATAATTGATAAGTGATTGTTCACCTTTTTTGCATGAAATACAATCGAATATTAATATCGATGTTATTTAATTTGTATTTAAATTAATTTTGTATAAATGTACGTTTCTTTATAATTAATTATTTTTTAATATCTAAATATACTTACTGCCGACAACTTTTTAAAGATATTATTAAATTAACGATTACAATGTCACAAATTTTGATATCACTATGACACATTTATTGTGTTTTATGAATACCAATAAATTAGCTTCTACTTCTTTTTCGAGTGCCATACTCATCGCCAAAAATTGGCGATCATTCGATTATTATAAAAAATGTAAACTTTGACATTTTTTCAAATCTTTTAAGTCATTTCAGTTTTGATTTTGAATATTCATTACTAGACTAAACTGATGATAGACAAAATGTACCATACATAAGTATTAGCAGTAGTATTTTTGAGATTCAACGATATTTCAGCAATCTTTCGTTCTTAAATTGAATTTTAAAAATAATACCTCTCATTAACCATTTTGGTCAATTAATCTATCTGCTCAAACTTCTTGCCACTATACAAAACTTTTTTCCTTACTAGACCGTTTTAAATGAAGTTTATAAAATTTAAATATATGAGAGGAATAGCATTAAGGTGACATATAATATAATAATATGTATATGTAAACTTGATTCTCTAATTTTACTAGTTTGGTCAAAATATTTATTTGCTCAAATTTCTTGCCATAATCATTATTTTGTCTCCCTTTGCCAAAATATGCTCAAAAACATTACATATTTATTTTAATTGAATAATGATTGATTATAAAAATATAAGTTATTGTAATACAAGGTATTCTGTATTATAATGTGATAATTTATTATTACCCATTACCTTAGATTAGGAAAATTAGTATTTTTAGATAATTCTGTAAAGTGCCAATAATTATTATCAAACAATCTTAAAATAATAATTTAAAATCTCAGTACAATTTTACGAAATCACAAATATTTTTTATACTGTAATAAATCTTACAAAATTAAATTTGGAAAGTACATAAATATTGCAATAAATTGATAATTAATTTTTATGTTGCAAAATAATGTGTTCACCTTCCTTATTATAAAAACTTCTTAAGATTCTTTATATCATTGGTTTAATCTGCAAACCAGTCAACTGAAATCAGGAGGAACAAAAAACTTTGGTGAATATGTATGTTAATGCATGGAGTTAACTGACGTGTGTGGGTGATTTTACATATTCAAAATTTTATGGAAACCATTGTTAAACAACATATGAACTCCAGATTGCCTCACATTTATAAACTTCTATATATATAGGATTACTTGTCATACGAGTTTCACTCTCGGCATCTCCGATGCATAAGTATGTAAATAGAACTTAAAGACGTTGAAAGGAAAAACCCAGCTCGCATAATCGAGAGATGAAAAATTAAAAATAATTTTGAGTTGAAAATCAATTTTCAAACGAATAGTCGAAGTTATTAATTAACCAATATCTTAACGTTTAGTCTAAAATTATCAAATATTCATGAAAAATATATGACTTTGAAAGTTAACATCGAATCTATATTACACATCATAAATTTATATATAAAAACAATAGGACACAAAGAAGTTTTTTTCATAAGGTTGGTTTTCTTAAAATATGTTTTAAATTACAGTAAGTCTCTGGACAAAGGAAATCTTGTATATAATAATTTTTATCTCAAGTATTTATGTTGTGATGTTGATTTCTTTAGTATTATATAAGTAAGAATTTTTTAATGTACCTTTGCAATTTTGTGTATTTATAATGTTCATTGCTCACTGTTGCCAATATCATATTATCTTATGTCTTCTTCATTTTTCATATGTCATTTAAAATTAACAATTGTGAAACTTTTCACCAGATAGAGAAACAATAATAAAATTTAAAATTTAGGATTTTATGTGCCGTAGGTAGCACAGTTTCACAAAGAGCTTGTAGCTACAAATAAGTAAAACACAATTGCATATATTTTGTAAATAGCATTAATTCAAAACCTTCTTAAAACTATTCATGAATTATAATACATTTGAATCGTGTGTGTATTCTGATTTGTGCTAAAGCCAAAACCTAAGAGCTAAATTCAATAAACTTTTGTTCTATATGGATTTGAATGTCTGTGCTAGCAATTTTGTGGATATAATTACGATACCTTCACTCTTATTTCTTATTTTCTTTGAGAAATGCTTCTTAGTTATATTTATAACAAACCGTTTCAGCTTTCAGAAGAGTCATGTGAATTTAACAGTTTTTTGACGAGAATCGTTGTTCAAACAATTTTTAAGTATATATTGGACAAACAGATTTAATACATGGCATTAGTCAATATTATAATTAATATTTCAAATGCATCAATCATAACTATGTATTGTTTATGCATTTATATAATATTTACAACGGATTCTGAAAAATTAATTATCGTGTTTCAAATTTCTACCAAAATTAATTTGATATAATTATCAAAAAATATTTTTTGCTTTGGCCGGTGGGAGGCTATTAATCATATTTTTCACACTTCTACGAGAATGTAATGACATACGGTCTAGCAATTTATTGGAACAAGTTTCCGTTAGAAACTGGCGACATATAGAATCAAATTAAAATGGACCGATATAAAATTGACTGCATTTATTAAAAGCAGATTCAGAAATAATTATAGATAATTGTAGTATTTCTTTACTGTAAAATGCAATCAAAATGTCATAGGTCACTAAGGTCCACATATATCCATATGAATTTACTTTAAACAAATAATATACATATCTGTGTACTTCAAAAAATATTTTTTTGTCCTTTTTTAAAATTTTAAACCATGAGAATTTTATAATTTTATACACAATCAAATAAGCCTAAGTTCCTTGTGGTTAGAACAATATTTTCTTGTCCCGAATATATTTCAATCAACCAAATTTTTATTTATAATTATAAATCTATTTGACTAAGATTATTTTTTGCTTTAATTAATATTAGACTACAAAATAACTTGACATTTAAGACAGTAAAAATCATCAAATTAAATTTGTACGCATGCATATAAATCAGACACAAAAAAGTATTTTAAAAGTATACACATATTCTATAAATAAATTCAGGAAATTAAGGACTATGAGATGACATAATTCTAATTTAATTCCACCTTACTTGGACTGATTTGAATAATGTACCAAGACAGCAAATATGATAAGTTAAGTGAAATATGGCTTCACAAAACTGGATCCTCTTTGACACCATCTTGGTAAAGTCTAAAAAAACGAAACTATTATTGTATCATTCATTAATATTTTCATGGTGTGAATGTGTAAATTGCTCATTGAAAGTATTATTTTCATCTCATTTGAATAAAAAATGTATAATAGTCTTATGAGAATATCTTCCACATAGTAAATACTCTTAAATAAAAAATATCATAAATATAGTTAGATTAGTCTACCATTTAATTAAATTATATTTAAAGAACGTCGTCTAAGTATATATATAATTATATAAATTGTTTTTCTTTAGTGCGTAAAGCGTTTTTGGGGTATTTTTAAAACTACTTGTGTATATAAGGTGACAAACATTGCCATTCTTTTGCCATATTTTTATTCGATTACTTTTCATACTCGTACTATGTTGCCGTATTAAAAATTGTACTTCTGTATGTTTATAGAAATTATTTAAAGCAAAGGTGATATGTATATGTCCGAAGTGTGTTTTCTGTACTTGTTTTACATTCCTTAAAATAAAAAAAAGTTACTGAAAAGTTTGTTTCATTTCATATCATCAAAGAATTAGTCTATCAAACTCTGACCTGAATTTCTGCAAGCATCTATATCTGGATATACTCTCAAATTCAAATATCATTTAGATTTTCAGCAAATCTCTTGATTACATGTAGCTAATTTCATTGACTCTCAAATTGACTGTATTTTCGGTAAGTAATGATAATGCCTCCACAATATTTAGTATTCAGATCGGAATAAAACATACTGACTCGCGGATGGCTTCTAGCATCATGGAGGAGTTACCAAAATTATACTAACTTCCTGGCGAGTCAATATACTGGTCAATGCTCACTCTGTACCAAGATTTGTTTATATGGGTAACATTGAAGCCTATATTTTTACTCCATTGGTTCAAAAACTTTTTCACCAATGATGAATTCAAAAGAACATAAACACAAAGTAGGTATAAAATAAAAAATAATATTTTATTAAATCAGTTAGCATTTATTTAATTTAAAAAAACACAGATGCCATGTACTTAAAATATTATTTACAATGTTTGGTACCTATCTTATTATCTATGCAAAAACAGTCTTCTTTATTTAGGTTTGAAAATGACAAACAAGCCTGGGACAGTTGACACTGCATCACCACTGACAATGCCAGAAAATTACTATCAAATACTTTTGATTGACTTATCGTTTACTTCTCTGATCTAAACGTTTGTGACGAATACCATTTCTAATGGATTCAAATGTAATCATTAGTTTTAAGGTATTTGCATGTGTCACCTAGAAAACTTCTTCTATTTTTATTATTCATCTAGAATTTTGAGACTTCTTCTATTATTCTCAAAAAACTTGGCAAAGAAAGGATTAATCTTACACATAAATATTTAAATTATAAAGACACCAGGCTTATTCAGATATAGATGTTGACTGTCAATTTACCAGAATAAATTTGACACATATATGCAGAAAAGATCCAACTAACTACTTGGAAGTAGTTTGAGGTATATGAATAAATCTACAATTGTATACGTAAAAGTACCAATTCAACATACCATCATTTTAGAAAAGTATTTTAGAACATTTTTTTTGCATAAATACATAATTGAGATACTCTGAATCATTTTTTTTTAACAAAATCAAAAAAGATCCAAAATGTGTTTGATCTATTCTGTATATAAAAAAAATATTCCTGGTAAATCAAGAATCATATTGTATTTTAAAAAGGGCCCAAACGGTAACTGATTTTGTGATTTTTAACTTTTAATATTTGGCGCATTCATAATAGCCGTATTGCCAGATACATAAATATTACAAAATAAAACTGTTCCCTTAATGACTAATATACAATGTACACACTACTAAACGAAACCAATTACTTATTCCATTATTCGTTAACACAATAAAAATATCTTTTATCAAAACTATTACAGCTCTCATAGTAAAAATTACGATATTTCTATTATATTGCGTAGACGCAGTACTTTTGTTCTAAGGATCCTTTAAATTACACATTGATGACTCTATATTACACTAGACCGACTTTAAAATAAAACTATTTATAAGTATCATTCGAAGTCATAAATACGTCATACAAATATTTTTTGGGTTACTTAGTTACTTGATAGGCAGTGAAGTTTTGTTTATTTTCAGAAATTATTCCAAATTGAATAATGCCAAAAGTTTTAACAATATTATTAAATATAAAGTTTTACTTACCATAAACAATTTATATTACTTTGAAAAAAAAAAAATTGTTATCTATATGTATCCACACCATTTCGGTAAGGCGATAAATTGTCATATTCTAATTACAAATTAATTATCATACAACATATGCATTTTTTGTGTTTCCATAAAATATTAACGATACACTTACTTTTGTGGGTATACCTTAATCACTATTTCCGAACAGACATTAGTAGCCACATAATTATTATTAATTTCACCAACAAATATTCAATTTTACATTTACGATTACAACTTTTTGACTGATGTTTTATAAATTATCAAACATAAGAATATTATCAATTACAAGTTGATAACACCACCTAAAAATAACTTATTAATTGCTGTTAAGTTTACTTTAATTGTACACGAGTGCTACAAATTGTGTAAAGAACAGAAACATTATGCAAATCAAGGTTATACTAGAACAAGCATCGGCAAACTTTTTTGACTGCAGGCCGAAAACAAGCAAAATGTGACTAGTAAGAAGACATTTCGGATCAGTGGTATTTTATTTTAAAATGAATGATGATATGAAATTTATTTATGAAATAATTACAATATGCTTTTTAAACTTTAAATTCTAATTAAAGTTATGGTGCCTTTATTTGTGAACTTTATTTATACTACACTTAATTTGCAGAACTCAAGTGGATCATTTGAAATTATCAAATGGATCACTTGGTGAGCCGTGGGTCTTAGATTGCCGACACTTGTACTAAAAGATGTTTTTATATTTCCACCGAAAGTCATATGTAAAATTGAAATATTGCGATAAATCCAGAGATGATTGTCATAAATTGAGGTTAGACTTAATGATGAATTATGTCGATAGGTTGTTTCATAATAGTTTTTAAATTCACCAAATAGTGATTTTAAAAATTAGTGATAAACAATCTTCATAAACTTATTTCTTAATTAAGTTGTCAGAAAACCAATTTTAAAATATTAATAATTTACTTCACAATCATTATCTTCTAAATTAATTAAATATGTAATACACGCGGACCTCGTATAACAGAGTACTTCTCCACCACGGTTTCGATATAGCACGGTTGAATAATTGTGGCATATTTTTGTATTACACGGTTTTAAAAAAAACAATCATTTAAAAATTAACTAACATGTCTGATTTGGATACCCCTAGATCATGCCAATATTCTATTCATTATGTTTGACTAGATTCATGGTCAAAGAAATAAATAAAATCCACTTTAAATGCTTGCTGGCAAAAAAATTGGCCAGGAGATCGTTGGAAAAATGTTGTAGAAGATGACTACGAAAAGACAATTAACATGTATCATGGTTTGGTCAAGGAGGATTTGATGACCTGGATATTCAAGATATCGGAGAAATATTGATTGAATATGCTTCCGTTAAAACTAGTTGAAATGTTAGATGAACCTACCATGATACTCAGAAAACAGTTACATAAGTCATAAACGATAAACAAAGTTTTGGGATTAGCTGATAAATTAGAACATTATTTTATAAAAAATGATCCTATAATGGAAAATAGTTTGGTGTTCAAGAAGGAATTACAAAAGTGCTAGGCTCCTTATAATAAAATGTATAAAGATTTACAGACTTAAAGCAGATAATCACTTATTAGACAGTTTATAAGGTTAAATCCAAAATATTTCTAGAGTGTTTCGATAGTGAAAATTTACAACCCATCTTGAAAAGGAGTCAAATAAATAGGATTATAAGTGATAAGTCATAATGAGTTCTCTATATTATATAAACATTTTAATGAGATACGTAAACATATATTTTTTATATTGATTATTGGAAAAAATAAATGATATAATTGAACTTTACTCGGAACACATGCCCCAATTTTATATGAACTGCAAACTTCGTATAAAACGGATTGGTACTACACAACCATATTATGACTGTGTCATGCAAGATCCAAGTGTATATAAAAATGCAAGACAAGATTTTTCTCAAAATTATGATTTTTAAAGACAGCCTCAATCTTAATCTTACCCGCGTCTTCCTTCAATCGGTGAAATTATAGTGTCCTGGAATACTGTCAGGATTTATCCGTAAGATTATTCAGCAGAATTACAAAATACCGATATAATTTGAGAGAAGATAGTGTGATTGGTGGATGATAGGTAATTCCTAAAGTGCCAAACTGTGACTACAAGTTCCACACAGGAAAAAGAAATAAAAGATAATCTAATGAATCTGTTTCATAATGTCCAGTAAAATTATGTTTAAATAGATAGTGTAATTCCACTTTAAACCCTGATTTATCACAATCTTTCTCAAGGAAACTTGTTCATATATATACTGTTGTATTAAAATTATCTAGACGTGAACCAGACTAATATTCTTCATATGATAAGTACCGAACTGCTTTTACTTTCACCCGCAGGAAGTAAATAATTAAGTTTGATTAATTTCAGACAACACCAAAACGATTAACAGTAGTTTTATAGAAATAAAGTGATTTGTACATATTTATGGAAATGAAGTATTTTGTACAAATGCATAAAAAAAATGAATAAGTTTTCAATGTTTGCCTTTAGATATTTACTATTGGTATCCAATAATGTTTTAATATTATCTATGATTGAGGTGGGTTATTGAAAATGATCATGTGATGGAGTGGCAATTCGCCAACCCATCTATTCTCCTTCTACTTGCGTAAGATAAACTTGTTGGGGTTGCTGCTGTTGTCCAACCTGAAAAAAAATAAAAAAAACACACCTTCATTATTATACAATTACACCGATATAAAATCATTTTTTAATTATTTGAATGTTTCCTCTGATGCTGTTTGCCTTATTTTTCACACCAATACTGCCTTAATAAAAAAAATTAATTTAATAATGATCAACTCCTTACCAATTAACATATTGTTAGAATTTTCAGAGTTTAATTGAATTGAATACTAATTATTG
>JAGVSQ010005333.1:0-17893 GCA_022683975.1 Rhyacophila evoluta
ACCCGGGTCGCTAACAGTGATCTCACATATGGAAGTTTACCAGTTGTAAATAATTCAGAAATTAAAATCAATTTCCATCAAGCACCATCAGTCGAAAATTTTAATTAATAAAAATTTTAATTAAAAATCATAATTTTAGATAATTCATTTATTCGGTTATCATATAGCAGAGGTCAGATAGGCTTCCTACACATTCGTATTATGACCACTTCTACTGTACATTTCAAATTAATCTCAACCATGTTTTGTTTCAAATTACTTAATTATTATATTATACATCAGGTATGTTTACTAAACGGAAAATATTCAAACATAATAATGAGGACATAACTTATCAATTAATCAGAGTAGTGAAATCCAATAATAGGCCGATACTATGATAAAGTAAATCAAAACTCAACATAACCATTCTCAAATAGGATACAATTTAAATGGTCATAGAAAGAGAAAGATTTGAGGTTCACGTGTTTAAAAATATTTGGGAATGGAGTTTTGACGGTTTGTAAAATCCAGATCTGGTGATAATTAATATGCAATATTTACAGTCAACAATACAAAATGCTAATGATTTATGTCAAAAAGTCATATTCCATTCACTTTTGAGCTAGAAGGTTTACAAGTTGAACATACGATATGTTTTTTTCCATCCACAAAGAAATCCTTTTGGGTCCATGTAAAACAGTTTGCCTTTTGATCTTTTTGAAACTTTAAACGCATTATTTATTTTATTATTATTTTCCTTGAATGTTTCACTCTTCTTATGAAGTCAGTTTTATTATTTAGTTAGTGCTTGTCCCTCTATCATAACAGTCAATTTTGAAATATGATTTTATCCAAAGTAAGTAATATAGTTTTAAACTACTCTTTTGAAAAAACTTCATTTATACAATAGAAAATTCATTGTGGAATTCTTCTTCATGATAGTTTCTTTTTGTATGTCTACTATGGGAATTCCTAACATGTTAATATTACATTGAGGGGGTAAAATTTCTTATATTTTTTTTGTTCCCTATCCAATCTTCATATTTTTTATTAAGTAATAATATATTTTTTTCCCTTATATTTTCAGATGACTCCTCTATTATCCAAAATTTTAGGAACTGGCGGAATGGTATCACGGTGCTTCTCAACAACTAAAAAACTTCTGGCTGCTCCACTGTTGGATACTCAACAAGTAAATTTATATTTAATCATATAAGCCGAATCATTATTTCTGTCCCAACACTTTGTGGAGGCATTGAGACAAACCATGCGCCATGGTTAGCTGTTAACTATTTATTATTTGAACATATGCCCCGAACCAAAATACAAATATCAATTTAATTTAAAACAAGAAAAAAAAAATGAGAAACAAGTGTTTCTGTATTCATAATCATAATTAAATGATATGAATATAAAATTAATATTTCCAACATCTAAACACTTTTTTTTTACTGGCCGATAAAGATTCTACAATATTATCAAATTACACAAAGAAAAATGGTTTTCTGTCTCAGTACAGTCCTCAGATGATAATATGAAGACCTGCGATAGTATTAGAATGAGGTATTTAAATATATATAAATATGTATGTTTGAAAATCAAATATTGCAAAAAAATCGACTGGATCTAAATTAATATTTAGATTAATCCCTGTTACAGATGAGACTATAGCAACCAATATAAATTGAGCTTGGATAATTATGAAATCACTCAAATTATGTGCAATATCAATTAAAACTCAATAGTTTCTTCTAGTAACAACAAAAACTCTACATGTAAAATCAATCTACTGTCGTAAAAATACTTAAAGCATATTTAAATTTGATTTGTGTGCATCATTCATTTTAGGAAACTGCTCTTGATCAAGAATACTGTATTCTTGTGGATGAAGCTGACCGTACCATTGGCTCAGCATCCAAAAGAGACTGTCATGCAGTGGGACCGGATGGAACGATTCCTCTACATCGAGCCTTCAGTGTCTTCCTATTTAACACCAAAGGCGATATGCTGATGCAACGCAGAGGAAACAAAAAGGTGCTGTATCTGAGATGTGTGATATTATCTAATATGTTCAGAGATAATAATTTTTTATTTTAATGTTTAAAATGACAGTAAATTATTTCATGCTGGTATTAGTATATTTAATTCAATATCCTGTACATTCTTATCTGTTGAGTAGGACAGACGAAATTCATTATGTTTCTTTATAAACTAGCATTTAAAACTACAAATGTTTCTAATTCATTATTTTACAAGATTTTTTTGTATTTCGTAAATTTATAAAACCTTTCCTCCGGGCGATGTTTTTCTAAATTATACATTAAATCACTAGAAAACTAAAAAAAACCATACAGATTTTGAATGATGCTTTATTTTATTTTTTTACCATGTTCTCCGAAAATGGAACATATCTATCTACAACTACTCGGTGTAAAGATGTCAACACCAGAAATGGAATATATGAATCTCCACAGTATGAAAACATGTCTTTACGAGAATTGGTTGTCAGCCAATTGCTCAATCGATTGAGCATCCATCCAGTCATGTATCTTTGGATACTTTAAATCCAGCAGCTGTGGTAATCAAACCCGCAACCTCCAGCTCCGAAACGCACAGTAACCTCCCGCCCACCAGGGCGGCGATAATGCGACATTTAAAAATAATTCATGATAAATGAAGTACCAGAATTTGACAAAAAGTGTGATGCATAGGTATACATAAATATTCCTTATGATTCTAACAATACGACATCTAACAAAAAAGAAAACAGTAGATACCCTAAATGAGCTAGGTTTTGAACGGTATCACCTGTCATACCATAATTAATTACAACATGACATGCCTTTACCTGTAAATATTGTTCAAAATCAAAATTTTCAAAGTTTCGCTTAAGTGAAAAATATATATTTCACAAAATTGCCAGTGGGATTCCAATATTTCTTTCAAATAATTCCGGTGTTTACAAAAATATCTTTTTGCTTACTAAATAATAGAGCTACTTCTTCCATATCAGGGGGTCAAAAGCAAAAATGTATTTATATTAATCCTAAATATATTAATGCCCCATCATCTTATATAATATCTATAACTGTTTATTCAAAATTACATATTCATAGAAAAGTTTTAGCATTAGTAATTAGAGTGCCATCATCGAATTTATTTTATTTTATGCAATATTTCTTTAGTTGACAGTGACTTTTTTGCGTTTAAGCCCCTCATAAAAAGACGTGACACTGGCAAGCTAAAGGTATTAGGTCAAAAACGAAAAAAATTGATTGTATGTATAGACTTATTTATAATGAACAGTCTGTACATTTACTACAGATACATTTTTCTATAAATAATCCAGTGAAATATTTGAAAAGTTGACATAATGAATTCTTAGAAATAATATTCTACTGCTTTAACCTGATGAGTGGCATGAACGTACCGGTACGTAGGTGATAATTTCGTTCAAAAGGGGCATGCACGTACATGTACATTTGACTCGCGAAAGGTCGTCTGTTGACTTATTTTTTCAATAACTGGTATGGTACTGTAAACCTTGCCCTCCATGTATAGATCAGTTCAAAAATACCTGCCATTCGACAGGTTAATATGAAATAAACTCCCCGTGATATCAATATTATCTTTCAGCCTCTCTGACAGCAGTTTGTTTGTTACTAATTAATTGCAGGTAACATTTCCCGATGTTTACACAAATGCATGCTGCAGTCACCCACTGTGGATACAAAATGCAGAAGAAGACATTCTAACGGCTGCCCAGAGACGACTCCATCATGAACTCGGTATTCCAACTGAACAAGTAAATACTCAATTCATATCTTTATCTGAGCTTCAACTGCCTCAACTTCCAAAAAAATCAGGAAGGCAATCACTTTAAAAATAGCAGAATTGATATCAACAACTTAGGACCAATCGACTGTTGATCTTGATCTATCTGTAATATTGAAGTCACTTTTATAATAATTGGGATATATCCTATTCCATCTTAGAATTGATCAAATAGATGCCCAATTCTTGTGGAAAAAATTTGTCAATCTTCACTGGGAATGTCCATATGCTACTTTTTCAAAGTGGACAAGGTAACTCAAACAAATCAAATTAATGTGGACATTATTTTTAATGTATACATTGACACATTACATATTTTATATAGTGTATTCCCCCTCCAATAATATACAGACGAATCACCATTCAGAAACATACCATGTAGCACATTATACTATGACACACATCACAATTTTGAATATTGATTTTTCTATGAAGTATAAGGTTCTAAAAAATGATTATGATTTTAAAAATATGTACTTATTGTAATAGTAATCATAAAATCCTTAATAAGTGAAATCATATGCGCAAGAAATTGCATATAATTTATGTTCTTCTATTTCCTTTATAGACACATGAGAGTCATATTCCTGTTACAATAATATTACAAATGAATCATTGAATTGACAAAAGCATCTAAAGTGCTTTTGCAACTCAACGACTCATTATCATAAATTAACGACAAGTGAAACAATATTTGATAAAATATTTAATTAACATTCATCTTAATTTCAGATGTCCCCCTCCGACTTCACAATTTTGTCTAAATTTCATTATTTCCATGCTGGCGATGGAAAATGGGGAGAACATGAAATGGACTACATCATCTTCATGCAAAAGGATGTTTACCTAGAACCGAACCGAGATGAGATTTCTGAAGTTTGCTACGTACCAAAAAATCAACTTGAGCAGTAAGTATATCATACTGTTTTTAAATTTGTTTAACATAACAAATTTGTTACCATATACCAGAAGTAGTTAGTAAAAATGATTCGGCAAACTGCTGACTGATACAATATGATGAAACAAGTATTTTGCGATGATATCCACTGTGACCATCAGCATTAGCTGCCCATTGTGAACATTCAACTGAAGATTTCGTGTTGTGTAAAACTTCTAACACAAAAAAAGATCATTTTTGACTAGCCATGAGGCTTGAGAACATGATTGAACTTTAAAACTGCTAGAATAAAGAATTCAAATTAGTTTTATAGGAGGTGCAAGTCTACATGTAACCTCGTGAAGGTGAACATGTATCTCAGAAAGACTACCATCATGTTATTTGCGACATATCAATAGAAAGCACTAGATTTGCCTAATAATGTAAGACATTCACGCTAGCGAAAATGTTATAAAAGTAAAATTGTTTAGGGAAGCAATAATTCAGATGAATACAATCACAAGATTAGTACCATATTTGCAAATAAGTTATAAGGATTTACAAGACATTGAATTTTGTTTGCTATTTTGCTCCCAGGCCTTTTTTACTTCCAAGCAAAGAAATATCTAATGTCTATGTTGAATGTCTAATAATCGGTTGATGAATAAATTTCTCATTTAGAGGCTATTCAGGACCGAGCCTTACTGTTGTTCAGATTGTGCTCTGCACAGTGGCCATAAACAATGTATAAGTTCAGTTATTTTAATTGTTTTCTTGGAATTTAATTGGTGTTTTCTGGGAATCAAGGAACTAAAATAAAATTATATTATACCCAAGTAATAAATGAAATAACTCACTAGTGTTGACCATTAATTTTGTGTGTCTTTTTATTGTGGTATGTTACAATATTGGTTTTATTGAAAACTAAATTTTGACAGTATAAATATATTTTGAATTTATTACTATTGCTTCACTAAATCCAGTTGTTTCTTATTGATTTCTATTTTAAAAATTTGTTTATCAACTTTTAATGATTTAATGTTTTTTAAACAATACAGTGAGGACTCTGGAGTAATAATGAATATAAATAAACTGAATAATGACTAATTACAAAAACAATCTATTTTTTTTACCACATACTCTCCGAAAGCAGAGCCTATGGATCTAAACAGTGTGAAGATTTCCACTTCAAAAATGGACTATATGAATCTCCACAATCTCCACATGTCTTGACAATTTACTATCTGACAACAACAACAATTTATTATCTGACAATGGCTCAACCCAAATGGTTCTGCCAACTTTGTAATGAAAGCATTTTCTGACTCTCCTAAATTTCAATGTTTAATAATAAGCCTCCTTCATGTTTGTTATTTCACTTTTTCAGACACATCTCTAAATTTGAAGCTCCGATATCACCATGGTTCAAACTCGTCATGAAGCATCGATTACGTTTCTGGTGGGATAACCTTCACCAGCTACATATGTGTCAAGATAATAAAAATATTCAAAAATTTGTAAATTAATCTTAATTTTCAGTTGTCCAAGATAGCTAACTATACGACTCCACAGTTTTATAATGAATTTGAAAGGCCTGTATTTTTTTACCCATAATAAATATTTATACAAAATGGAAAGTATTACAATAATATAAATGCTAGAAAAGTTTCATTGTACCATGATGTAAGATTAAGTAGGCTGTAATTGAATACTACAATATATATATTATAATTGGATATACAAGCATATCAGTTATATTAACCCTTTCGCGAGTAAGTTTTTCAACAATATCCTGGAGAGTGAGTTTTTTCAAGAATTTATTTTATTTCAATTATGCCTTAATTCGATTAAGGAATGGCATTTCTGTCCTATCTCTACATAAAAACTAGGACAGTTTTATGTAATTTTGCAAAATATACGGCTTTTATGTGCCTAAGATTTTTTTTCGAAGTACTTTTTAATAAACTACAAGCGAGACATTTTGAATTACTCAAAATAAGAATTAACTTGCATAGTACACAGGACTAGGATGTCCTTGATCCTAATCACACACATACATACTCATATAAGACATCGTCAGGGGACCTATAAATACATTAAAAATTTTCACGATTAGGGTTGTCACAACGAATCCTTACTATATTTGATTTCCAAGTAATTTTAATTATAAATTCAAGCTCGATATATTGCAATGAAACGTTCAATGATAAACTAAATGTTTTACAAAATAAAATTTGAATTCTCATCTACTAGTATATTATAGATAATAAATCTAACCAAATACCTATTTCATATTCGAAGATATCTACGTGAAGGAATGAGATGGGAATAGAATATCAAGCAAAATATGCAAAATTTGTCATCATATTTCATATAGATTTTAAGACATCAGGAAGTATGTATTCGAATGTAATGTTACACATTTATTATCATAATAAAAGTTCATATATACCAATTCAGATGAAACCAGAATATTTATTAGTCCCTATTACAATATTTATTATATTATGATATAATATAATGAGTGTAACTTATTCGTTTCAATAGTGTAGTATATCGTCCATACTACTTTATGGGTTAATGTATATTTATATATGTATTTATGATTAATAACATTGGATGAGATCTTTTTCACTTATGTTATTTAAGATGAAATGTTAAAAAAAACATAAATCAAAAAAAGTATTTCATACTTCAGTATTTCTACAATTTCTACAATTTCATATAAAATAAATTCATTAAAGTCACTGAAACATTTCATAGAATATAATATAGTAATAACATTACAAAAAGATTTATTTCACTGCATATTTGCATACCTTAATATCAAATATATAAAAATATGAATCAAAATCACTTGAAATATTGAGTTCAGTACCAAAATCATTAATTTCCTTTGGAAATTTGGGTGTTTTCCAAATTCTCTCTATTATTATAAGAATTAATATTAAATATTTGTACATTGAATTTAAAGAATATTTTTTAATATTTAGATTAATTAAGTTTTGTATAATTACAGTCATTTACTGATAATTCAACGTATGCAAATCTTGTACACCCTGAAATTGTTATCCAACTAAATCAATACAACGTTTAACCTGTGGGGTCCTATGACCGTAGTACTTACTACGCAAAAGGACTATGACCGTACATGTACGTCACCGCTTTTTTCTGACAAGTGTATCGAGTTTGCGTAAAAACGGGTAACGTGTCCACATCTAATACACTGTTTATTATTATACATAGCATATACGGCCGCGCAGTTGATTTCCTTTCAGTAAATGTGTACCAAATGACACTAAAATATACAAAAAAAAAATTAAATATGCAATTTCTAAAAAAAGCTCAGGCCTCCCATATAATACATCTATTTTTAATCGAGTACCATAGAGGTTAATAAATTGGAGATGAATAAAATAAAATATTTTTTTGTTTTATCGTGCAACTTGGCTTGCCTCTTGTCATAAACTTTATTGTATAAAAAAAACAAGATACCATGTTTTAATATTAAAATGAAATGATACTCCAAAAAGTATGTATATTTGTTACTTTTATAACATTTAACTTCCAGAAATATAACTTTATGATACTGCTGCATTTATTTTTCTTCATGTATATAACAGCGAATGTGTTACACTTATCACCCATTTTGTAAAATGTAGCAGAAGGCACCCAGTCCACATAACAAACAGAGCATCTGTATATACCAGTTTTGGAAAATTAATAAATAGAATATCTATGAAATTTTGATGTTTATATGTTCATTCTCTCTAAATTAGTAGTAGCTGGAGGTAAGTGAAATATCAAAAGTTGCATATTCAACTATAAGTGAAATTTTCACAATGCATTTGTAGAACTTTTGTATGAAAGCAGCCTCGCCTTTCTATACAAATCATAAAACAACAAGTTATATTATATTTATTAAAACCACGATAACACTTTTTAGGTGGTGTGGACTGGACTGAACTGCATATTTACACTAAATTATGTTTCGTAATGAGTTGATGCTGTTTTATCTAAAAATTAAAAAAAAAAATCAAAATAACCGTTCATAATATGTGGATTGTGTTAAATTTTCACTTTAAGACAAAATTGCTTCATATGTTACACACCATTTGATGGTACTTTTATAGTTGTAATGTAACTAAATAATGTCTAATTTATTATAAAATGAAAGAAAAATCTCTTCAGAATTATAAATATAGTAACTAACATTTATGTCCACAATTTGCAAAACGTACCAAAAATGATGATGAATATCTGCTTAATTATTTTTATAACAGAATGTACACAATTTTATAAAAATATTAACATCAATCTATGAAAATATGTGAGAAAATAAATTATATATCGTCTGTAAAAGCATTTATAATGAACATATTATTAAAAAATTAATAATTACATTTTTAAACAGTCACCCATATTTTTATAAAATAATTCTTGTTATTATATCATAGTGCAATTTTTTTATAAGTATGTTTATTCCGTAATAAATTAGCAAAATTATAATTATAGGATTAATCTCATTTTCAAATCTAATCCAGCTAATAAAGCTATTTTTCTTTTGTACAATGTGGTGGATATGTGTACCTGATTTGACTTGTTGACTTTTATTAATAAAATCTTATACTATCTATTTTATGTTGTTTTATTTCATAGTGTAAAACACAAGTTATGTAGGCCAACTCCTACTAATAGTTTTCTTCCATTACATAATCTTTCTTAACACAAACATTACAAATTTTAAATATAAAGTGATGAAAGCTAAATTTAATGTTTAAACAATGTTATCTGAATATTTAGTTATAATGTTGACAAATGGTTTTGCACATCTTCTCTTATCTGGCCTACAAATCATGAAACATTGTTTCTAATTTTTATCATAAAATAATATTATGGAAACGTTCTAGATTGTTGATTAAGTTGAAAAAATACCCAGAGAAGTTAGCAACGAATGAACTTTTTGATAAACATATCTTGGACTGGCAGCAGCAGTATATAATTCTAATAGATAGGGTATAAAGAAAGCTTTGTGATAACTTTATAAAGAAGAAAAATTAAATATATGAATAAAGTAATTTAAGCAACATCGTATAGAAAATCATGTTGAAAACTATGGACAATGTGGCAAAAAGTTTGCTTTAATTTTTCTTTCAATAAAAGGTATAAAGATATAACAATATTTACATTTCATAAACATAATATTGTAATATATAGTATAGTCAATAATTGAATAATAATTACCAATAAAATGAATTTTTTATCTTAGTCAAGGGAGTCATAACTTGAGGACTAATTGTGATTAGAAGATGATAGGTAATTTCGTTTCTCTTTACCAATAAAATGTCATTTGATATTTATGATGATAGAACATGACCATTCCAAAAATTAAGTATATCTTTGCAGTCCAAAGACATATGTTTGACAAATATTTTTCTTTACGAGAATTAATTATCAAGAAATTTATTTTATCCAGCTGTAAGATTCGAACTCAAAGCCTCTGGTACCAAATCAGACACACTTACCTCTCAGCCATCGGAGAGTGCTATGATTTTTTTTTACAGAAGGCGATTTGTGATTTGTGTGTAGATGATTTTTACTTGTGCCCACCCGTTGGAGAGCAGAGTGACAGACTAGATCCCTGGAAGATGACCATCCATCAGACGACAAGCATGCATCTATATAAACCAGGCAAAGTATGTGGGATGTATTCAAAAAGCATTCACATATACGTGTTATTTTTGAAAAAGTAAATGGCATATAGAGATTACTAAATTTATTCCAGACCAGTAGAGTAGCCGACTTTTACAAACAGCTGTAGCTTTGCCGCTAAGCTATCTCAGTTCAGTCTCAAATGTATATACAATTTAGAACCCTGAATTCGCTTTAAATATCGACTGCATAACTTCAAAATTTTATAAAAAAATGCAATAGTATATATTTCACTATTTCAAATTTTACAGTACTATAAGAAATATCTTAACAACTCAAAGACTTGTTATGTAAGTACATACTTTATACCATGCGATTTTTGAATCCATAAAGATTACATTTAGAAACATGTTAAATATAGTAAAAATATTGTATAAACATTTGTTAACATAAATAAAAATCTACACTTTGTTGTGTATTTTAATTGATTATTTTCATTTGTTTTACAATAATAATGTCAATATTAATGGAGTTCCCCACATTGACATAAATTTTCTATCACTATTGTCTCTTTAATTGGTATCTCAAATTATTATCATGTGATTCTGTAAAACAAATAACACAGATAAGAATGTTAAATCTAATAATGTCTGCGCTGAATACTAATGGATTCATTAAATTTAACACATTAAACGTACAGATATGATTATAATGGGCTATATTCCAAATAAGACAATAAAAAAAATGGACTCTGTAATCACTGATAGCCACAGAATGAATTCGTAACGTAGATCCAAGCTCACATATGTGCATGTGTGCCTAAAGAAAAATCTACCTCATCTTCAAGCCCACCAGATTTTAGCACTTTTGCAATTTTGCTAAATACTGTGAAATATACAAAATGCTTGTATTTTTGTATCAACGTGAAATTAGTCATTAATAAAAATAGAATAATGGTGGTATGTTAAAAAACGCTGTTAATTATAAAAATATCATCCTAATTAATTGTGTATGTTGATTATATACAAATTATAAATAGCAAAGAAAATAAATAAACAATCAATTAACTCACAAAATTACTACAACATTTTTTTAATTACACCAAAATAAGTAAATTAATAGTAGAGTGACTTTTTAAAAAGAAAGATTTGTTCATGGCTATTTTCTTATGTAATAAAATTTAGTGATCATTTATAAATTAATTTACATACTCAGTGGTGATGTAGTGGCAAATAACTGGTTAATATTATTGCCGTCTCTCTCACTCGCCAGGGTAATTAAAATAATATGATAATCAAAAGACATACACAAACAAAAAACAATTTTACATTAGCTTTGGTAATGTGAACATCTTTGTGGTTAATAATTTGTTCATCTGTTACAGTTTAATTGATATTACGTGAAAACAGTGCTCTAACAAAATGGCATTCTTTTTTCAGTCAATCTTTGGCGATTTGATATTCTTTATTATCTGTTTATTGGGCTTGCTTTACATCTGGTTTCGAAATCGCTATACATACTGGGAAAAACTAGGTGTTTATTCACCTGAGGCATCATTTCCCACGGGTCATATCAAAGGTATTGTCTATGGAACTCTACAGATCGGTCAACAGTTTGAAGAAATTTACTATGCACACAGAAAAAGGCCTTTTATCGGAATTTACATGATGCATAAAAATGCATTGGTCGTAAATGATCTGGACTTGGTCAAAAATATTCTAGTCAAAGACTTCATGCATTTCACTGATCACGGATTAGTACACCATGAAGAATCTGAACCGCTAGAAGGACATTTGTTCAATATTAATGGAAACCGATGGAGAAATATCAGAGTGCGACTATTACCATCGTTTACATCTGCAAAAATGAAAACTATGTTTGATACTGTAGTTATGTATGGAAAAGTAATGCAGGGTTATGTAGAATCGAAAGTATCTGCTGGACAAGTCGTCGACGTCAAAGAAACTCTCGCCAGATTCAGCACTGACATTATAGGCACCTGCGTCTTCGGAATCGAATGCAATAGTATTAAATCTGAAGTTTCCATGTTCAGAAACATGAGTAGAAAGTCGCAGAGACTGCCATTTTTGAGATCACTCATCCAGACGATGTCTCTAATGGCTCCGTCCATCGTATCGAATCTTAGAGTGAGCATGTACCAAAATGATGTGAATGACTTCTTTTCCGGGCAAGCTAAACAAGCTATAGATTACAGAATTAACCAAAATATTTCAAGAAATGATTATCTTCAAGTCTTAATTAAGCTCCAAGAAGAAAGGAGAGCGCAAGAAAAAGAACATGGCAAAATTTTGGGTAGGTTGACAAAATTTATATAATAGTGTATCTTCATCAATATGTAAAATAATACCAGCTTCTTCTTTTTCAGTCATTCCATGCGGTTATCTTATTATATGAACATGGAAATATATAGAAGGCTTTTTTAATATCATACTTACATAAATTTACATAATATTATTGATAATAGAATGGTTCAAATTTATTTATTTTAAAATATAATAATGAACATTAATATTTTTTAAAAGAATTTCCCATTCACTAATCAAAGTGACATATGAAAATATTTTAAAGTAAATAATTTTAGAATGAGCATAAGGGAATTTTTCAATGCAGAAGTCAAACTTTTTTTTCTCATTTTTTTTTCATAATATTTTGTAAACTTATACTACTGTAAATTGGCACAATAGTAAGCCACATGCATTCTTCCGCCATCCTTACATAATGAGTTGTATTATTATAATATTTAAATAAATGGGACTTAACAAACATAGACTGAATGGTAAATATATATTGTCAGATCAACATATTTAATCATGTAGCAATAACAATAAAATCCCATCAATTTCTGCTTGGATTGGTAAATCATTTTTGACACTAAACATGGCCTAAATATGTCACAAATTTCTTGGATATATTCACAGATGACGATGATGATGCCACTATGACAATAGGAGACTTGGCTGCCCAGTTCTTTGTATTTTTTGTGGACGGTGTGGAAACTTCATCGACGGCATCCAGCTTTGCAACGTTTGAGCTAGCACGGAATCCTGACATCCAAAAAAAGCTAAGAGATGAAATCGATGAAGTAGTTGCAAGGTACGGAGGAAAGATATCGTTTGAGGCCCTGACGGAGATGAAATATTTGAACCAAGTTGTAGAAGGTAATTATATTTTACTAAAGGTCGAGTATTTGTTCTCAATGTTCAATATACCAATACTAAGTTTGGGTGCGATGATTAACATGAAAAGTAGCACTGTCAAAATCCATACAATTGCTTTTTATTGAGTACAGCTATGAATTTCAAGTTGAACTAGGTATTTTTTTTATGAATCGTGTAAATGATATATTCAATTCTATATTATATATATATCTACTTTGTTATTTTCAATAACCTCAAAGATTTTTAAAAAACATATGATATTTTAGAGTTTTCTCATTGTAAATTTCTGTAACTGTAACTGTTCTTATATATTATATTCAATGTTTACAGTTAAATTTAAATCCTTTAATATATTTTACAAAGTACATAATTCTCTTAAAACAGAATAGCTTCACTCGACTTCAAATAATGAGGCTTGCAACATTATCATTATGTTAATTTATATAAGAAAGACTGTTGACTTTTGGATAAGATTTGTGTGCTGATTTTAAGTGGAAAATATTTTTGTCGCTGACAGGGAAATGTCTCAATTTAAAACAGAAATTAATTGTATAACATTCAGAAATGAAAGCATATTATACTTTGTTGTAGTCATAAATTAATTTTGAAATAATATATATTCAAGAAATGTTGACCTAACAAAATTCTACATTATAGACGTTGGTATGTTAAATATACCAATGATAATGTAAATTTTATATATATCAAAAAATGCCCAAGAAACATCGAGCTATAATTATAGGACATGATAACAATCTTTAATACTATATACGTCAACTTGCATATCAACTGCCGTTAGTAACTGGAGTCACAACCCATGACCAAACAAAAATACTCATGGAACCATGTGACCAACATAAAAATTATGTTTTTATAGTTAACAGGACTATTCAGCAGAAAAAAATTTATGAACTAATCTAATCTCCAATGGATTTGCAATAAATTTGAATGAGACTTTTATTGTGTGAATGCTTCAAATATCTTTCATATTCGCGAGTGTATTTTTCAATAGTGCAATAAGATTTTTTCTAATGGTCATTTCTATAATTACTATTAAAATACTGTAACAAATTATGCTATCTTCTGATTTCCAGAATCACTTCGAATGTACCCACCTCTACCTCTCGTGTTGAGAGTCTGTACAAAGGATTATACAATTCCAGAAACTGATATTGTAATCGAAAAGGGAACTTCCATTATGATCCCGATCATGGGAATTCACAGAGACCCCGAAATATATCCAGACCCTATGAAGTTTAATCCTGATAGGTTTTCTGCCGAGAATAAAGCAGCACGACATCGGTTTGCTCATTTACCATTTGGAGAAGGACCAAGGATGTGCATGGGTAACTTTTATCGTTTCCATACTTTTTTTATTCATTTTAGACGAATCGTATTGGAGAACCAACTAAGCTATAAATAAACTCTTAGTTTATAATGCAACATATAATATTTAATTCAAGGAACCTTTCATCCAGTAAGGAATTTTTACCATGTGAAATAATATTAAATTACTATTAAGTGGGCTATTTTGTGTAGCATATTAATTTTATCCTGATGACCGCTAAACAATGAAGGGATATGGAATTGAATTGCCAAACATTATAAAATTAGAGAGTTTTTGTTAAAAGGCATTTTTCTTAAATTAGGAGGAATAGGACACTTAGGTAGATGTGAACAATTTATGGATGTCAAATTATGAAGTATAATCAAATGTCACCTTTAATAAATGAAAAAAAAATGGAGATTCATATTTTGGTCCGTTATTATCTTGATGAAGTTAGGGACTCTTTTTAAATACTGTGCCTCAGCTGTATAATATAATATTAAATGTTTTTAATTTCAGGTACGAGATTCGGATCACTGATGGCACGTATGGGCTTATACAATATTATATCAAAATATGAAATAACTCTCGATGAAAAGTACATCGAACCAGGCGAATTTGAATACAACAAAAACTCATTTATTTTATCGCCCATCAAAGGAATTAATGTCACCCTATCTAAGAGAAAAGTACTAAAATAAAAAATATCCTGCATCTTTGTCAAAACATGGATATCAATAGCTTAACCTATGAACCAGCCAACTACACCCATCAGCTTTCATTTTTCTATCGCACACACCATCCACAAAATTCAAAAAAAAAAAAAATGTAAAATCATTCGCAAACGCCAACCAAATATATATTCTCCAAAGTGTTTTTCTACTCCTCAACATTTTACAAAATTGGTTTGCATAGTTTGTAGATTAAGCCACTGATATGTTCAACTGAATTTATCCCTCTTTAGGTTCTTGAATGAAAATATTCGCATCCTTCTCTTGTCCACCACAATTACCTCTGACCACAGAAAAACTGCACTGTGTAACCACTAAAATTTTTGTCATTTATATTCTCATCTACCAGCTGTGAATATTTTAGTTTCATATGAGAATCATTTGGGAATTGTATTTGATCGTTACGGTTGAGATATGGTTGAAATTGAAACCAACTCTGCCACTATGAATCATTTCCGTTGATGTAAATGGTGAGAATCTTTCTTACCCAGTCATCACACATTTCCTCAGTTTGACTTACCATTGAATTATGTTTAAATGATTCATAATCTAAGAAGAGATTATAATGTATTACAAATGTGTATAAATATTATGTCTTATAAAAAAATAATTCATGCTAAAAACGAATTGATTTATTAAATAAGAAAGTTAGGAGTTAACATAAGCTAATTAATCAAAGATATGTAATTTAAAAACTGTAATAAATATTTTTTTCAGTATTTTAGTATAGTCAAAATACATAATTTCGGAACCCCTAAAACTCATATTATTGTGAATATAAATAAGTGTAATATTTTATATTATTTGATTATGATAAAATACTAATAATTGTCAATATTCAAAAATGTTTTTATTAATTTCATATGAATAAAATAATATAACAAAAATCTCAAAAACTTATTTTGTTTCAATCCTTGGTATATGACAATACACTCAAATCCCCTTATAATGAAACTCGTGGAACCACCTGTTTTGTTCCATTATGCTTTTCGTTATAAAGATATGTGAAATAGGTATATCCTTTTTTCTTGTCTGCCATGATATATTCGTTATACTGAAAATTTTGGTATTCACTATGGTGTACTGTATATTGTTCTTCATAATAACAACAATAAATCTTAATAATGATTTTTTGTGTTTTTACATTTAGCTTTGTTTGTTTTAAGAAATACAAATGACAACAGTCAAAATGTTAACAAATAAAAAAATACTTCTATTTCAAGAATAGTTACAAACAGTAGTATATCTCACAAGGATTTTGGATAACATGATAGCAGCCGATAAGTATCGATATTTATTGGAAATACTTCAAGTATTCCTTGATTTTCCATTTATCGCAATTTATTTACGAGTGACTTTATCAAAAAATGATAAAAACATTAGGAAAAAATAGTTTTATCCAATTTAAATAGTAGAATTACTACAAGTCATATTTCTACTTTATAACATTAGTATTGAAAGATTTTATTTGTAAATTATTGTCAAATTGTCTATGGTAAAGTAGCTCACGGAGTTATCTTAAGCCATCCTGGTTGAATGTCTAACTGTCCTGAAATTTCAGAGAAAGCTTTCAACCGATATCAATCACTCGTGGAATAATTAAAATTAAAAAACTACATGTTTATTTTTTACACATATAATTTATAGTTTTGGGAAATATATCCCAGATACTTTCAAATTATTTTGTTACAAGTATTATTGAGTATTGTATTACTTAAATTATTTATTATTTAGTCTACTCTAAACCATCGGTTTTACACATCCACTTCACATTAAAGCAATATATTATACTTATTATAATTCAATAATTTATTTGTATGATTATAGCATTTTTACCATCTCTGCCACAAAATATATTTATGAATATGTTCAACTATTTTACATAGTTCTCGTTCTTGTTTTCAGTTTCAACCACAATCCGCCTTCAACAGCCAACAGCATGGATCTCTTATCAATCACCAATGGAATACTAGTCTTGTCACAAACAGATATCTCATACTTAGATAAAATGCTCACCAATCCCAATTTAACTTGCATCAAACCAAATCTGTTCCCTAAAAATATGAAAAATATACAAGTGAGACTATATTGAAACATGAAAGAAAACATTTAAAATTGCTAAAACCATCATGGATTTGTGAAAACTGAATAACATCTGTTAACAGCTTAACGGCAGCGATTCTTTGCTTAATCGTATGGTAGCCAGCAAAATTAGATTCAACAATTGAAATAACATTTTATTATTATTCGTCTCCACGATAGCGTAGTTGGTAGCGTGCGCGCCTAGCGATCCGGGGAATGCGGGTTCGAA
>JAGVSQ010005334.1:0-14151 GCA_022683975.1 Rhyacophila evoluta
TGTACTGTTTTAAGCCTTCGTTCGCTTGTTTTTGGCCCAGCCTGGACGCGGCCTTTAGCGTATAACCATAACAGGTATACATGTGTATAATAATTACAGAAGACAACAGACCCTTCCTTCTTTCTGTCTACTTCACTGAAGTGATTCAACAGGAAGTAAGTAGTCTTACCTTTGAAAACTCTTGCGTATCAAAATAACTGCAATCATTTTAATTCAATTATTTGCACTGTCATATCAACTTAAAATTATAAATTATTTACGAAATTGCTTGGAGGGCAGACCCTTTCTCTTGTAATGGTTGTTTACGACCAATTCGTATTTTCCCGTGAATTAATTGTGTGTCTTTATTTAAAAAATTAAAAACATGTTGAGAGGTTCTGGTATTTTGAATATTTTATATGTAATACAGAAATTATAACCGTACAGACTGTTTCAGAGCATATTTGCTTCTTACTCAATCAAAAAATTATGGACCTTATCATTTCTTTCTTTTAAATATTATCACCACTCTCTAGGATGCTAACCGCATATCGTCGTATTACTGGGAAAACACGTTAAAGTAAAAACGTGAGTCTTGAAATAGTCGAGTTTTAATGTTTTAGTCTCTTTGTTAAATACATTTTACGATAATTTCTATCAAATAATACAGTACACCTTAAGAACTTGTGGTAAAATATATTTAACAGAGAGACTTAAATATTGAAACTCGATTATCTCAAAACTCACTTTTTTACTTACTTTAACGTCTTTTGCCAGTAATACGACGATATATTATTACATATGTTTATGCAATAATATACTTGAGCATTATATAAATGAAAACAAAAGGTCTTAAAAAAAATTGGTAGGTAATTGTCTCTTTCTGTAATAAATTTCGCCGGTAGCGTAGTCGGAAGCGTGCGCGCCTAGCAATCCGGGGGATGCTGGTTTGATTCCCCATCTGTCAGATTTTAATAATCCAAAAAATGAAGGACTAGATACCCATTTGGTTGAGCAACTGTATGACAAACAATTCTCGTGAAAAATAATCTGTCAAGACGTCTTAGCATTGCGGAAATCCATATATCTTTCGGAGTGGATATCTTCACGCTGTGTAGATCCATATGCTCCACTTTGGGAGCGAACATGGTTTTAAAAAAAAATGGCAACTATATCGTTGATTTTGATATTTATATTTTATGCCATTTTTATACTGCATTTGTCTTGTATATTAAATAATAAATTGGTTTATATACAGCTAATCATATGTATGTATTATTATAACTTTTTCTTAACTATACTCTATACGAGGGTAAAAAATGAGGGTTACATCCTTTCTTTGGAGAGTAGTTCTTCTCGTTCATTAATTCTCCACACAGCATCTTTGCGGTTCTCTTGGCTGGCAAAACACCTGTCTTTGCGCATAAGTGATATGCAATTATTACTACCTGCCGCCAATCAAGTCGACTAACAAATTGTGGGTATCATGATCGAGACTCGCGACCGGCAATCATTTTGTATTGAGATCAATAATAACAATATTATATTTGTATTGACAAGATTTGTATTGAAAAAAAAAATGAAAAATAACGGACTCTCGATTTACTTGGATCGGGTTAACCGCGAGTTTTTTTCACCCTTTCTCTTATGTGCACTGTTAATACTATATACCCCATAAAAACCTACGTACCGATCGACCCCAACTTGAAATCATTCTCTTTACTCTTAAAACTCATGTATTCCCAACTCACCCCATAATGTAAACATGTCTTATAAACATATGTGTCGATGGAAAAATGTATAAATAATGCAAGAGATTGCAAAAAATAAAACTATACTTTACAAAGTGACCTAAGACAAAAAATCAAGATATGTGTTCCTGCAATATTGTCGACGATATTAAAGTTTGATTCATTATATTATACTTAAATTAAATCTGGTAAAAATACAATTAAAACTATATGGATATTATGTGAACTATGTTCTTATTAGATTAACGAACGCTTGAATTGGCATGTCACTCAAGGTCATACCGAAATGAAGCTGTATGTTCAACACGTTAAACGCGCATTTTTACCTATTTTATTTTCTTAAAATTCATTTAATTATCAACGGTGATGTAATTAGCACTCATTTTAATTTTTTTAAATTTGGTGTGGCTATCAATAATGGGTTTTCACATTTGCATTATTATGAACAGTTCTTGGCTTGATTCTTTATAAAACAGTTGATTTTAATAACCGGCGAGCACAACAAAATGTTTTATTTAATTAGTTTTTAAAATTCGAACATGCAGTATTGGCATCCGATAAGCTGACAATTAATTCTCATGAAAAACAATCTCTCAAAATAAGTCTTCCGTTGTGGATCTATTCTGACGTTCGATATTTGAAATTCTGTTACAAAAATACGTTGGGAATCTCTCTTTACGTACAAGCTTCATTCATCTCCGAGCGTCTGGCAACACCTAATTGGCGGCTACAAGCTCAAGGTCGCCTACCCTATACATCTGAAAAAAACATCGTATAAACAAGGCAATGTGGAATATACAAAATTTATACATAAAGTATATATTTACTCATCTATTGTTTATTTAAATTAATCACTGGCTTAAAATAAACTGCCATATAGTTCGAATTTGAATTTAGAATGTTCCAATTCTTAATTGGTATAGTTAGTTAACCTTCAATTTAAAAAAAACTACAGCAGCAGTTCGATACCTTCCGCTTATGAGTAAGTTATTTATTTTTAAGTGGAGCATATGGATCTCAGTAGTTTGAAGGTAACCATTCTGAAATGAAGTATATAAATCTCGGCAGTGTGAAAACTTATTTTCAGTTTAACAGATATAGTTCTTAGTAAATAGCTGCCCACTGGGCATCCGGTATTGAATATATGGATTTTTAAAAATCCTACATCTGTGGAATTCGAACCCAAAATCTCCAAATCCGATGCGCGTGCGTTAACCCTTTGATATCCCTGAACACAATTTATTATGATTAATGCTTTTTAAAATTATCTGTTTTATATAACCAAAATTTTATTTACAATTAGTGCAATTTTATTCACGCATAGAGTATTCAATACTGCATAAAAATAATAAATTTATATAGTCCCCCCATTTATTCAAGCTCGCCGCTCGAAAAACTTATCTAAATAATAAATCACTTCTGTGTGATTCGATTAATACAACTTTAAACAAACTTTTCCAACGCCTTTATTAAAAGTTTAAATGTTATAAATAATGAATTTCACCTTATTCTCTTTTTTTCTTCATTTCGTCGCCGTAATTCGAACATTATATTATTTGATTTTTCTATTTTAGCTTTGATATATAAATTATACATAATATATGAATTGCGAAAATCTAAACGTTACTATTCACGGATATTTACGGATTCTCATACAAACTTGCCGATTTTCCTACTGTATTGTTTTGATTAAAACTTAATTAATATTGCTTTTTCCAGTTGAATTACTAACTTTATATTGATTTTTGGGAGACTTAACATTAATATGCTTAATGTAATAACGATATTTTTTTTGATATACAATGAACTATTTAAGTGTTTTCGTAATTGAATTGCACTAGCTTATTAAGAAACGATGTTAAACCTTTCTGAAGTAGTACGGACGTCAGGCGCGGAATGCTGTAGCCATCCATTGTGAAACAAGTCTATTAACTTCCCATAAACATGATTAATTTAATCGCACACGTCCTACAAGTAAAATGATAATTTCATTAAAACGTTGCGGCGGACGCAATACGGGAACCCGAATTACGCCAAATTATGATTGCCCATTTTGTATTCTCACTGATCGGACTATACCTGCGAATCAGGGGTGTAAAAAAATAATTAATACGTATATCGATTAATCTATTGTAATACATTTCAACTCATTAACGTATGCATCTTAATTAGTGTTTTATAGTACTTTATTATCTTAAGTGAGCTTTCCGAGATTACAGGGAATATGAAAGCTGGTCACATCAAATATATTTTTGTTAAATTCAATTCCCATGTGGGACCAG
The DNA here is from genome assembly GCA_022683975.1 of Rhyacophila evoluta. Taxonomy (NCBI): domain Eukaryota; kingdom Metazoa; phylum Arthropoda; class Insecta; order Trichoptera; family Rhyacophilidae; genus Rhyacophila; species Rhyacophila evoluta. The sequence goes on from JAGVSQ010005334.1 coordinate 4,013, forward strand.
CCGTTGACGCGTAAATCTAACATATTGCGGATGCCCCAAGAGTCTTCACCTGACCAGCCTATTATTTACGCCGACCGATTCTCGGCGTCCTCGATGGCTACAAAATACTATGTATAGAATACATTTGGTGGAGCTACGGGATGCGGGTATGATCTTGGAGGGTGCAAGAATACTGGCGGGCGACAGGGATTCTTGGAGGCGGCATGTGGTGTCCATATGCTCCAATCAGGAAGTGGATATGTAAAAAGAAGAATAAGATAATTTAATGTGTTTATAAAAAATATTTCATACCCATGAATCATTCATATCAGAATCGGACATATTATACACATGAAACGTCTGATATTGTAAGCGAAAACTGAAGCACTTTTTTTTTATACCATGTTTGTTCCCAACATGGAGCATATGGATCTGCACAGTGTGAAGATATCCTCTCCGAAAAAAGAGTATATGGGTCTCCCCAATGTGAAAAAGTCTTGATAGATTATTTTTCACGACAATTGTTTGACAAACAATTACTCAACCCAATGGGCATCCAGTGCTGCATTTTTGGATTTTTAAAATCCGACGCATGGGGAATCGAACCCGCATTCCTCGGATTGTTAGACACCCACACTACCAACTACACTACCGGGAAGGCCATATATATATATATACGTTAATTATTGTCCAGATATTGTGGGTTCGTATCATGTAGCTGCATAAATAAGTCAACATGTTTTTTTACATATTTTGATTTTCATACTATCCACGTGTAAACCGATTGTTAAAAGCCTTTGATTGTTAAAAAAAAGTGGAGTGTATGGATGTCCGCAATGTGAAGACATCTTCACAGATTATTTCAATATCTATGAATCAAAATGTATTTAATTAAAGTTAGTTTATTCTGATTCGAAAATCATTTAATTAGATATTTAATATATTTTTTTATTATTTCCTGTGTATCTCAAATGTTTATTATTTATTATAATACATTTGTATCCTTTTATTATTTTGTGTATATTGTTTAATACCAAATTGTGGAGAATGTTCCGAAATTGTGGAGAGTTCGCATCACCTGATGAGAATTAAAAAACTCGGTTCTCAGACAGGTTATTTTTCCCTTCCTACTTGCAATTTGGCCCGATATCATCGTAAATTATTTTTTTCGCTCGCTTGACCGCGTTCTAGATTTATTTACTCACTTCGCTCTTTCAATTTCTTTTACATCTTGTTTCATATGACATATTTTATTTTAACTGTGACATTCAACGCTTAAACATAACAAGATTTTTGGAATATTATAATAAATTCGTTTGATCGCCGAGCAAAATATTTAAAAGCTCTATATCACTAGACGGATTGAGCTTTCTGATGTTTAAACCGTAGATTATCTATCCCCCGGTTAGCGCAGTTGGTAGCGTGCGCGCCTAGCAATACGGGGAATATGGACTCGGATTCCCCATATGTCGGTTTTAAAAAATCTAGCAATGCATGACTGGTTGAGTAATTGTCTGGCAAACGATATTCGGAGAAAAATAATCTGTCAAGACGTCTTCGCACTTCGGAGATCCATATACTTCCCTATCTGAGTGGATATCTGCGATACATAGGAACGAACATGGTATATATTGAATATTTAATATGTCTTCATAAATTTCTTATCGATTATCGCTCAACCTTGTAGTCCAGCGTTCCTTAAAGTTTTTGAATAGTGACCCATAGGTTGTTGCGGTCTAGGACAATATGAATAAAATGACACGTACAAAAAAAAAAACAATTTTAGTACCGTACCTTGACATAACGGACTAATTTGAGTAAGGAAGAGTCTGTTAAATCCGATCTTTACAGTCAACCCTACAAACTTATAAAAATGTAATTGTAATTACTTCTAACCGCTGTAGATCATTTTTTTCTGCGACTTACACTCCAGCCTTATTCTATAATAGTTTGTCCTACAGAAATCAGACACTTCTGACCCTTCTAAATCGAGGTCCGTAAAACTGCACCTACTCTATCCCTGACCTCTAAATTGTGACCCACAGTTTGAGAAGCACTGTTTTAGGGTAGTTCAATTGTTGTGTAAATTATTCATTTTCATTTTATTCGTGTCCCATATTATGTATATCTGTTAGCTCGGAGATACCGGAAGGCAAAACCGGACTGCAATTGACGAACCACTAATGATATAATTTATATTTCCACTAATCGCGTTTAATTAGATGGTAAATAATACAGACTGATTTCTTTAGATACGCCGCTATCACAATATCGATTTCGTGGTAACCAGTTCCCGGGCTCACTAAATACTTGTTAAAATCGTACCAATTTACAGAATCAATATTTTACTGTCATGTATCAATGCGAGCTTGATGCGTGGGAAGGTATTTATTTATTTATTTATCGTTACTGCTTTCTTTCCAATGATTTATCCACTTAATACTCTGATATATTCTAGGCGAGTATTGAAATATGTAGTATTAAGAAAAAAATAGTTTATATTTAGTTAGGTGTAGATTGGTTTTAAATAATGTAATATTTCATTTCAATTCCAGTCTTGTTTTCTTTTAACATATTGATTATTTTTTCTAATTAATGTGTAAACAACAGATACAAGACATTTGGACCTTAAACAAAAGCCACACACAATGCTCGGACTATCTATCCTCTTTCAAAATCCCTATTATCGTCGTACTACTGGCAAGCGACGTTAAAGTGAAAAAGTGAGTTTTGAAATAATCGAGTTTTAAGAGACACTCAAACATTAAAACTCGATTATTTAAAACTCTTTTTTCATATTAATGTATTTTGCCAATAATACGACGTTATGACATTAGGTAAGGTTAGGCTGAGAAATTTCATTAATAGGGTTTATATTTGCAAGGTTTTTGGTGTGATTTACACAAAAGATTACCTTCCTATAACCGTATTTTTTTAACGATGTTCGCTCTAAAAATGGAGCACATGCATCGCGACAGTATGAAGATGTCCGTTATGAAAGTGGAATATATGGGTCTCCATAAAGTGAAAACATACATTGAGAGATTATTTTTCATGAGAATTGCTTGTCAGACAATTGCTCAAGTCAATTCCACATTTTGTGGGGGTGTGGGAATCGAACCCGCATTCCCCGGATTGCTAGAGCCGTAAATAGCCATGACATTTTGATATTAGAAGAGTGTTATTCTTGAAGTATTGATTTTATTACTATCCTACTGGGACTAAAAGTGTATGAATATGTTATGTACATACAGTGAAATTCCGTTATAGCGAATACCTTAATAACGAAATTTCCAGTATAACGGATATATCACGGCAGATAAGAAAAAAATACATACTTATTTTACATTTCTTTATAACACCATTCAGTATAAGGAAACAAAACAGGTGATCCCACGAGTTTCGTTATAACGGGACTTAACGGTAATCGGCATATTTTCTTTTTGACATGTTTGTTTATTGTTGTAGAAAAAGTAAGAACCATGTTTTTACTGTCGATTTCATCTACTTATAAGTTGTGTAAATTCAAATTTTGGCATTCTAGTAAATTTTATGATTACTGTCTAAGGAATCAAGAGCATTGATATTTTTTAAATCTTAAATATACAACTAACCTGCGAGTAGTGACAACAATATAGAAAGAAGTTTTATTCGACGAAATCGCTCAAGTGTTTATATATTCCACTCGAGCGAGATGAGTTCATAAAATTGTTTTTTAAAAATACATTAACTCAATAGAATTTATGTATCACAATCGGCATACTCTCTTAGATAACTTTATTTCACAATTCACGCAAAAAGTATATGAACTCTGATTTGATAGTATTTAACTCGTACCATAAGCAATCGTAAAGTCATCTGTCACGGAATCATTGCGGCGTGGATCAATAGCGGCCATGTCATCAATGTTAACACTTCTACATCTTGTGACAGTTCTTTTTTTGTCACAGGACAATAAAATCGATTCTCTACACAATATCATTCGAATCTATCACATTAAACTCCACTGTCGTTGTTGTCGATGAAATAATGCTTTCACTATGTATATAGTTTCATCAATAAATTGAAAAGCTACTCACTTTCAACTGAATCAATATATTACATTCATCTATCGTTTTGTTAGCAGCGTGGGCGAAGATTTACCGGTGCTCTCCGTTCCCGGTTGGTCCAACAAAAGGTGAAAACTCGGTACAGATCAAAACATCATAAATTTGTTTCTATGCGGGGTCTCTGCCTACTGCATCCGAATGTCTAATGATTCATTTTTTCCATTCAAATCCTGCGGTCTTATTGTAATCCCGAATACACGCACGTGTGTTGTGTTATTTAGAATTGAAAAGCACGCATGCACTGGCAGTGTTGCATCTGTTGACTATTTACTTGGTTTATGAATGATTGCCAATCTATAATTTCATTGTAAATGAATTATATTTATATGGATAAACATATATAACGTCGCCAATATTGCAGGAACACGTTTCTTTATTTTTTGGTTTCAGTTACTTTGTAAAGTGTAGTTTTATTTTTTCTAAACTCTTGTATTATTTATACCTTTTTTGCATTGACGCATACGTTTATAAGACGTCCTTAAATTATGTCTTAATGCAAAAATGTGCCAATAATACAACAGATAGCAATAAATAAAACTTTACTTTACAAAGTGACTTAAATCCACAAATCAAGATACGTGTTTCTACAATATTGGCGTCGATATCTCTAATTCTCTCTATATATTTTTTAAACATTTCCAGTGGAGTACATGAATCTATACAGTATGAAGATTTCCCCTCCGAAAGTGGAGTATATAAATATCCGGAATGTGAAGACGTCTTGACAGATTATTTTTCACGAGAATTGTTTGTCAGACAGTTGCTTAGCTCAGTGGGCGTTCAGTTCTGTATTTTTAGATTTGTAAAATCTGATAGATGAGGATTTGAACCCGTATTCCCCGGATTGCTAGGCGCGCAAAGTACCAACTACGCAACCCGGGGAGTCCGGGGTATAATACCTATGATTTACAAAATTATATTTTTGCACGTAGATTATTAATTTGACGTTTATTTAGTTTTTGAAATTATTATGAAAATGTAGAATGTTACTAAATATAAAATACACCATATTATAAAATACAAATAATGTAAATAATCGAGCTGGAGATTTATAATTAAATATATTTCTTCAACCCCTTCCATACTAAAGATTTTTTTAAACTGAACTTAAGTAATTAACAAAGCTTACTGGATTTTTTTCTTATGTAACGTGTTCATTCATCAGTGTTTAATTTCATACACATCGTAGAATTATAAAATATATTTTGACGATGGTATTGATCCGAAAGTAATGTTTTCGTAGAACATCTTTGAGTACGCCTTCAATCACTGATGATCATGTCGACTTCTTAATCCGAATGAATATTTTTATTTTATTTACAAATAGATAAGGAACGGAAGCCAACGAAGATCATGTTTGTTCATTATCTCAATTCAGGTGCACATAACAAGTAACCCGCGGGCTAAGCATGCATTTTTGTGGTGAATTAACATTTTGCAACAATGTCCACTACCACAATGTGGAGGCCATTCTACCGATCATTTTTGACTTGGTTGTCATCCAATTGGCGTAAAGATTGGATATCCAATTCTATTTCTGGATTTTCATTTTAGAATTGAAATTTATTCCATAAAAATCTTCATGCAGTTTCAACTAATGAATTGTGTTACCGAAACACTTAGCTTACGATCAGGGATAATAACTATATTGTAAAATTTATCAACATACATATAATAATTAATCTTGATGGAAATTGATTTTAAATTCTAAATTATTTAAAACTGGTAAACTTCCTTATGTGAGATCACTGTTAGCGACAGGCGAAACCCGGGTCGCTAACAGTGATCTCACATGGAAGTTTACCAGATTTAAATAATTTAGAATACATATAATAATTGTTTTTATTAAAATCCATCTTTAACTAGCCTCGTGTGTCACTGGAAGGGTACATTTCTTAGAGATTTTTTGTTCACGGGATGTGGGAAATTTATAATTATATTAAATAATCATAGGAATATGAAAAATATATAGAGTGGAAGAGAAAAAAATACGAGAAATGTATTAGATTCAGCGAAAAAAAAAGTCGAATGTAGGAAATGGGACAAAATGAAACACGGGAATTCCCGGGAACAATGGGTTCAAATGTAGCATGTCAGAAAAGCTACTTGACTTGATATATAATATATTTCTGTGTATTTAAAGAAATATATATTTAGTAACAATACAATATATGCATTTTTCACTACATTTTTTTGTAACTAGACGTTTCCAGTTATTTATTAATAATATAAGTTGAATGTAGACTGTAGTAAATAAAGATTGGCGCCCTCTATGGATTAGTTTCTAATCGATCGATTGGGATGTTCATTTTTGATTGCTCTGGTCGAATTTTATCGTTTTCTATGAATAAATTAAAATATTTTCTCCTCCTGTAATTCAACAAATGAATTGTTGTTATTTAGATATTCTGTAAATGAAGATCTTTAAGTTTTATTACTTCGTAAATTAACCCATTAAAACTTCTTACCAGGCAAGTAGTCTGTATAATCCACATTAATGACACACTAGTGATCTAAGAATTCTTTTAAAAACAGCCAGTCATAGACCGCGTGAATTATTCAAGTATAATTATATATTTAAGAATAAAATATTGCAAACTCCAAGTACTAGTTTATTGTAACTGTACCATAGCATAAATGTCAAATTTGACTTATACATATAGTCCATAATCATAATTGACTTCAGTATATCGATGGATAATTCTGTATGCTAAACGAATATTCGGATGAAATCGTAGAAGTTCAAAATTAAGTAAACTTACATCGTTAATGTTCGGATGAAATCGAATAAGTTCGTAATCGAAGAAGTGTTAAACGATTATTTATATAGAAACCGGAATATTGAAATTTGGCCTGTATGTCGTTTTCGTCCTACAATTTTTATTTAGAAGGGATCATTAAAGAATCTTTATAAAGATCTATTCTGATATAAATAGTACCCATCTCAACATTAAAATATAATCTATTGTGTGTATACTATTGTAGTTTATGTTTCTTAAAAATAATAGAATAAACTACATAATAATTTTGATAAAAAATGTAAAATGGACTACATACTTCAATGCAATATTCACTGCAACGGTTGCGTCACGTATTATCATCACAATAGGAAATTGAAAATAGATGTGCCATATTTTGTTATCGTACACTTGTAAGATTTGAATTACAATAGAAAACAGCTGTTGTGATATACTTTATAGCTCATATGGGTGTATACAGAATTGGCTAAAAGTTTCTTTCTGTATAATATTATATATTATATTGTATGCACAGTTGATGGTTATTTGGATTGAATTTTTGTATTAATCAAATCTAATAGATATTCATTTTGCAAAAACAACGATCCAACTGAGTAAAACGTTTTTGAGTTGAAAATATTGAGAACTCCTGTACGAAATGTAGAAATTTCCGTACTTCCGTACCCTACTTCCTTTTCGTAGTTCCTAATTGTATTCTCCTTGTGGTTAATTTATGTCTACTGTTAATTCCGCTAGTGTTATAATATTATAAGTTTTTGTAGTTACCAGAAAATGACCAAAAACGCAGTCAAACTTATAAGTTAGCTGATAATAGATAGAAAAGAAAAAAAATATTTCAATAAAAATGACTTTTAGCCCTCCTGTATATTTGTACAGTGTAACACTTCATCATTATGTAGAGAAACAGAGTAATTATTGCGATATTTCGCCGTCTCACAAAGATTAAGCGTAATTTATTAGCGTGTAAAACAGAAATCTGACAAGTCGTTATCAAATTTTGAAAGTCCGTTGCCCTTTTAGGTTCATGCTGACACTAATGTATGCTAGAAATAGAATTCAAGTAAAAAAATATATTAATATATTTTTATAACACGACCAGTTTATAAAAAAAAATCAAGATATTACCTAGTTGTTATACATGAGGCCATAATTGATAGGACATAAATCCACATTATAGATAAATTTTATATCCAAGTCTTCAGATTTTCAAATACTCCAGTTAAATCTGACAATGTATTGTATTTAAAATCAATAATACTTCTATAGCTAACGTTAATTACTCTGTTAGAAAAGTCAGTTTTCTCTATGCTATAACATAATCTCATTTTTTTAATTTACTTTATTATTATACATTAACTTTTACATTAATAAATGTTAAAAATAAATTCACTATTTACTATTTAATTACAGATGTTCTCGAATTTGAATTTATGTATTGGAAATATATAGTCAACTCAACTGATCAGCCTTAAAAACAAAAGTTTAAAATGAAGGTTCCTCAAAATACTGAAATATTTAGTGGTCCCTTATAGGAGTCCCATCGTCACCATCGTCGTCATGAGGCTCGTAGCTTAAAAAACACTGTTTTAGAAGATAATGTTATATAATTATACATTTTCGTGGTCATACGGAATTGACAACTGTGTTTTCAAGAGGATGAGTGCTTCTACAATTATCTTATATACTTATTATATTTGCTCCGAATATGAAGCACATGAAGATCCACAACTTGAAAATAATAGTTTTCACAGAGAGTGCTCGTCAGCAAATCGTATATTTATCCTATTAAGCATCGAATATTGCATTTAAAATTTTCTGCCTATTTTCAAATATCCCTTATTTACTCCTAAATTAGAGCGCGAAAACTACGCCACCAAAACGCATACGCTCTCCAAACGGCCACTAAAGCGAATAAACTTATAGTTGTGATAATAAATTTATTGTTTCATAGCGTGGTCGCAATTTACCATAGACGTCACTTATCAGTGAACGTGTTAAAATAAAATGTAAGTAGTTAATGTAACGCCATTCAAAAACTGTTTGAAACTTGATTCAATAAAATATAATCAGATATAAAGTAATAATGTTTCATTCTATTAAACAAATTCATTTTATACCCCACAAAATATCGTTCACAATACAAAATATAACCCATTCAAAACGACTGTTGTATAAACTTGTATTCAGTATTTACTGACATAATATTTTTATAAGTGCATTATCTTCTGTTATTATGCAATTTCTCTCTATCTATTCAAGAGAGCATACAATGTAATAGTAATTGAACACAATGTAACCTTTTGTGTGAGAACACATTTCACAGGATAAGGGTTATAAAATTAAATACAATCAAGTGAGATGTATTCATTTTAGACAGTAGCAAATAGCAGATGTTTTACTATTTACTATACTATACAATAATATTTAGTTTTGTTGTAATAATACAGTCTTCAAAAACTTGGTGGGCGATTGGTTCACCTTGTAAGCAAGCCAATCGTTCACCGTGACTTAATTTATTTTATTCAAATTATTATTTTACAAATTATTACATATCTCTGCGGTAAGATTAATATTTCAGTATCAGATTTATATTACACCGATTTATATGATTGAACCATTTTCAAGCAATATTGTCAACTCAAACTAGTATCGATTTTTAATTTAAAAATCAGTGTAAAGAGTTTCAACGTATGATCATTGTATTTTATCAAGGACTAAAAGTAGATAAAGATATACATTATGTTAATCGATTTCGTATATGCTTGGTAGAACTCTATGTATAAATAGTGAGATATTTAGTTATGTTCAATTATTCGTCAATAGGATGCATGGATTTGTCGATAGCTACTTCGATTGTGGGACTATTATCAAAAATAAAACTTATCGTTTTATATGAATAATATACTACCAGCTACGTTATTAATATCTGACTTGATTGGTTGCTTAAAAATATTTTGTACGTCTGTGCACCATATTCTAAATCTATTTGAGGTTAAAAAAAAATTGAATTTTTATGTACATATATCATACCGTCGTTTTTAAAGAAATAGTCTATTTAGAACTAACATTTTCCAAATTTTACTCTATTTACTAAAATGAACTAATATGTCGAATATGCATATTTTCGACTGAAATATTTAGCTAATAACAAGGTAAACTGTTGCTAAAGGCATTAAATTCCTCGATTCTAAGCCCGGTGCTACAATAGCAGATCGAAAGCAGCAGAGCGTCGGACAAGACGTTCACAATGTTCAATCCTCAAAACACATGTGATGACTTACTTTGACAGACT
>JAGVSQ010005335.1:0-17891 GCA_022683975.1 Rhyacophila evoluta
AGAATTTAACTGATAATATTTTTTATGTCTTTAAATTTTTGAGTAGGTTGTGACAATGACCAGAAAACAATCAGTCACAATTTACACATATTATTATGACATGCATTCTGCTTGTATTTGTGTTAGGTCTTAATAGTACTTACAATATCTGGTCTGAAAGTAAAGAGGATCGTATTCCAGAAATGGATTATATTAATGTCCATAATTTGAAGACAAATATTTTTTCATGGTAATTGATTCTTAGCCAATTACTCAACCCAATTGGCATTAATTATTTACTAGGAACTAAGGAACATCATAAAATATATCATTTAACACTATTTCATAAGATTTGTTTTCAGCTCGTAGTCAAATATTCAGAGAAATGCAAGTTTGTCGATAAATGTCAATTGATCACATTATACTCTTTAATAACTTGACATTTATTTCTTAATTCAATTAAAAACTTACAAAAAAGTGGGTTTATTTTTGATTACTGTATGATTGTGTTTGACGCCTAAAATGACTATTCGTTTTTTATATGTAATAATTATTTTGATTGGTTTTCAATAGTATATAATTTTTCTTTATAGACTCTTTTATTCCATCTCGATCAAGTAGGCCATACTTGCCAAGTGGTCCACGACAGCTTCGTTTGGGACATCTAGTCAAAGTGATTGCTCCGCACGGCCGTGTTGCCGTTGGTAAAGTCAGGTAACTACCATATCACTTTTTAAGAATTACATTTCAATTGATACATATTAAGAATAGAATGAACGGGATGTTGTTGGATGGGTAATTTTTGAATCAGAAAAAAAAAAAATTAAATTTTTATGAGAGTTGAAATTTCATCTTATTTGATAAATCACTAGATGTGGCATCTAACGCCATTATATGTGAAATTATTTTTTCAATTTTGAATTATTCATAGAATATATTGTTTGAAGCAAATGGTAAGAAGTGCAGAGGAAAAATTGATACAGTACAGCAATAAATTGACTGAAAATAGTTGGTTTTATTATTATTTTATTTATGAATAGTTAATTTTAAAAATTAAAAAGTTTTGATAATTGGACTCGGTCTGTAAAATTAAAAAAATCCCACATATGTTTTGGTCAAACCATGCATAATTTTCAGCATTCTATTATGTTTTATTTATGTTAAAGTAAGAACTAATACTTACATTCTATATTGTAAAATTTGTGATTATTTCTTTTATAGGTATGTCGGAATAGCAGGAGGACCATCAGTAGATGGCGCACCAGCCACAACTTACATTGGGGTTCAAGTCGGAGTGTCACTATCTTCTTGTGGGGGAGGCGATGGTACTTTTCGAGGACGTCGATATTTTCACTGCCAACCTGGTCGTTCAATTTTTGTTCCCTTCTCCAAAATTATAATGGCTTGGGCCGATTGTTAAATATTTCTTCGAAAATTCCTCCATCTGACAAATTACATTTTCAATTCAGTTGTTTGTGTGAACTCCAAACAATTTTCATTTATTATATTGAATGTTGTAATCAGAAAATTAAAGAAAAAGAGTCTGCAACTGTTATAAATCACATGTGTGCATGTAACATAATCTGGCTACGGAATCATATTTTAACTAAAAATGGAGTGGTTCCAATCGTATATTAGTACTTCTGTCAGTATTCAAATTCCCTTTATGGATGCTATATTTCAATTGAAAAGCCAAATAACTGAAACAGTAATTATATACATATATCAAGTCGAATTATCACACTAAGTTTTCTGACATAAGAATAGATGAAAATACCTAAATTGACAATACGCATGATGTATTTTGGACACAGTATACTTCAAATGCAAATATAGCTTAATAGTAACCTCCAAATTAGACATGAAATGCTTGTAATTATATTTTTTTCAATAAATATTGTTTTATACTTCATAGATACATTCCTATATATTACAGTCGACTTGTTGGCTCGTGATATACTGAAGTCAGGTTGTTTGTGCTGCAGTTAAAATGAAATAAAAGAAAAAATAATTTGAACTCAATTCTGATATTCATGAACAAAAACAACAATTTGGTTATCGTACTGAAAAGTACTATGTAAGACACCATTAATTATGATTTTTTTTAGATAAATTAATTTCCATAGACCATACCATTGATGAATGCCCTATACGTGTGGAGAAATTTGGAAAAAAATTATACTTATTGTTGCCTAAACTTATATATTTTCACTGTTTACCGCAGTAAAGCAAATGTCAACTGTTACACTATATTACATATTTTTGAAAACCCGTTTCATTGTTTGTATCTTCGTAAACAATTTTCAACACATTCTTTTTATAAGCTTTTATTTAGAATTGAAATAATGAATTCTTGTTTTTGTAATTTTTCATAGCTAATGAATTCAGCTGTCTTGTTTCTTTATTTCACACAATTCCTAATCGATGCAATGACTGCTATAAGTCAATCATAACTTCTTGAGAGCCATTAAAGTAATCTGAACTGTCCCAAGCAAAATGTATTAATTGATTTATTCTCATGTTCCTCAATACCTATCGACTTTGAAGTCGATAAGCTATACCTCATAGGTATATCTCATTTTTCATCTAATATTTATGCATTAATTTTCAATAAATTTGAATTTTTTCACTTCCATTTATTGAAGATTTGTAGTAATTTGGAATTTTTGGCTCATCCCGTTCCAAACTCAATTGGAGCCTTAGTACTAGGACATACATAAAGAATTCGATCTACTAGTTTTACTTTACTTAATAATTTTAATCAAGTGGAAACTATTTCTATTCTCATCTAAATGAATTGTCTCCATACGGCATTTCTCTGCCACTATAATCGAAAATTAAATGTTTAAGTATTTTCCACAGAAATTATTTCATGACCGTATTAATTTATAATGTGTACTTCGAATGGTGGCAAAATGTACAACTTAAGTATTATTACTCTTAATGAATTTGTTTTAATAAATACCATTGTATTTAATAAAATAGCCAATATCTATGGTTGTGCATGCAATGCGATCGGTGAATAAATCTTTTATTACCTACCGAGTGCATTGATACTTTCTTGACCTGCTAGTTCAATAAATATATACATTTTATGATAACCAATTATATTTGCCACTAAGGTGCTTGGTGTTAAATAATATTCAATTTATTAACTATCGACAACCCATTTTCATTATGTATGTATGACCATGATTCTTTCAAAAATTTCTCTAAAACATGGCTCTTTAGACAATTAACTTTAAATGATATGTAACTGTATTCAATGAATAGATTATTTTTTATCTAAAATCACCGCTGTAATAGAATTAATATAATAATAATACATTGTATTATTTTTAATACTTATTTGTAAAATATTACATAGCACAAAGGCTTCATTCAAGAGAATTTTTCTTACATTATTCTGGGTTACTACTCAAAATATCATGAGGCCATTCAGGCGTAACACATTTTATAATTTATGTGAGCAATGACAGAATAAAATTGAACATCTACAGTTTTCTTTTGAGAAGGTTTTAAATTTTAATATAATTTGCTCCGCTCTTTGGTAATATAAAAATAAATGTTATGTATCCATCTATCGCATAAGTAATTATGTAATGTGTTTGATGTAATGGCACATATTGTCCATTTACCATGAGATGTGATGTTAATGATATTTCATGTTATTATAATGATTAATTTGACTATTGCATGTTACAATCCATTTGCAGCTTAAATATCTACATATAATGTGGAAATGATTCAATTGAAAAAATCTTGTGTCAATTTGATATTCATTAAATAATGTCATAGTAGTGTCTCCTTTAGATAATTGATAATTTGAAGGCATTTTCTCTTATGTCATATTTTCTTACACATGACTGCATTTATATTGATAGAAAAATTAATATAGGGATACCAAAGAATTATAAGTATATTTTTAACACAACATATTTCATTATTCGCATTATTTTATTGAAAAAATTAATAAGCAAAGTAAAGGAGAAATATTTTGGTAAGGCATCCAATCATTCACATAATTATCTTTTTGTCTTTAAATAATTTATTATTTTAAATATATATTTACTAAAAAATGTGTAGAACTTAAGCATTAATCAGACAGTAGTAGCAGAAAAAGTTTGGTAAATTATATTTAATAACAAAGTCAAAAAAGTAAATTGTTTTTTAGAATGTCCACTTCAAGATTGATTATCATGATATGATGATTGGGTATTGTGTGGTAAACAAAAAAAATTAATGACTCATTTGATGAGAATTTTATGGATTTTATATCACATTTATTAAGATGCAATTTACTACTGAACTCTTTCTGGTACTGCTGTATTTCTGGTTTTAAAGGAATTCATATTATGATACCATAGTATTACTACTTTAAAATATATATATATAAATTATATGTGGCTATATCCCACATGTGGGCCTTTATACTATCACTAAAATATTCATTCTTCTGCTAAACCTACATTTAACTATGCCTTGCGAACAATTGTCTTAGTGACTCATAGATTCGCTTTCATTATTCAAAAAAGACCAGTAATTTGTATGAATATTTCATCTCATTACATTTTTACATGTAAAGTTTAGAATCTTATTCAGGCATCAGCGACTTACCGAATGCCAAACTGAATAAATAATATACAACTGACTGATAAACCTTTAAATTCTTTTCAGTTTAAAATAATGTAGTGTTTACTTTAGCTTTCCTTCAGTAATACTGTAAGCCTAATTGGATATTTGAAAAATAATGGAAATACAGTTTGGGAAATTGTATTTCACATAACTTATTATACATGTGTTACTTCAAATGCTTTTGCCTAATATCTGTTGTTTTAGTGGACAGAATATTTAGTGGAATTTGCTTACATGCGAAAATCATTGCTTAATAGGTTTCGTTTGTAGAACTATACCTATTGCAAAATCTGTTAATGTTATTGTAAGGATTGTTTGATGTTTTTGGAAAATGGAGCTACTATAGGGAAAGGGTGTTAAAAATGAAGATATATTTGTGAAATTTAATATAGAAATTGTCGATATTACTTAAAAATATTAATAGCACTAGAAGTTGGTGTTCAATGAGCTTAATTTATAAGGTGCACACAAATGTTTATGATCGTGATCCATATCTATTATTACTATTGTCATAAAACATATAATTTATTTACCAGTGGATAAATTGATTTCTAACCAAAAAATGCATTCATGTTCTTAAAAATTTTGTCATAAATAATTTACCTATCGTCGTATTTAAGGTTTTGCAGACAATGCAAGATTGATAGTTTTTCCAAGATATTATTTGTGATTTCATTTGAAATTGTTACCTGATAGTGTAACCTTTACATGTTTCCTCATCTATAGGATTGTTCAATATGACTCCTTTGAAATTTTGTTCTATTTTCTCAAAAATCTTCAAGGGAAAAAGCCATTATACTAAATATTAAAACAGTTCTGCATAATTTTCTATACATTTTATGTCTACATACCAAGACATGTTTTGCTGATTAATGCAGCATTATCATTTGGAAATATCATGTTTAAATTGTCACAGAAAAAACACTGATATATAAAGTATAGAGAACTGTGTTATTCCATATTTCAACAACGTGCAGTTTGATTGAAATCAATATGAGTCTTGGGAAATTTAAGTGAAAACTTCATATCTTGGTGATATCCTCCAATAGCCTACGCACAGTTACTTAGTAATATTTCAGAAATTTACGATAGTGTATGGATCTGAAATTAAATTTTATGTGAGGTACAATTGGATTGAAATAGCTAATATTGTGATGAATTTGTCGGTTAATTCTTTCTCTGTATTAATAACTCACTCCATATTTACGATTCAAAATTACAACTAAATCAATGAATGCCCAGAATAACAAAGTTAATGTAAGAAGAATTAAAATAAACATAAAACGCTTACTCACACCTTGTGTAATATATTTTTGAAAAGTATTACAAAACTGAAACTGCAAATGTCAATCTTATTTGTATTATAAAAGAACAGGAAAAGTATTTTATTTGTATTCCTATTTAGTTTTATTTTAAAATATAATATTGTTATGCTCTAATATTTGGGAAAGTGAGACAAATTGTCGAAAGAGTTTATTGCGCTTATGATAGTGTCTAGTCAACTGAAACATTACTGTGATTTTTTTATTGTTATTATTTTCATATTCAGTATTGAGTTATTTTTTTTTCTTTGTTATTTGAGACTGTAAATATTATCTAGGATTGCCTTCTTCTAGCCTGAGTGAATTAAAATGAGTACATATTTACTTTTAGATATATTTAAGTAAAAACTTAATCCTCAACTAATTTGTAAATTTTTCTGGAAATGTCAAAATTGAAAGCAAACATTATCTCTTCTCTTGGATAATTGCTTAATCGTCAGAATTGATAGCCAGTATCAAATCCAACTGTATGTATGTAGCTTTATTTCTGACATCGAATTATTTCAAAAATTAATTGTCTGTATACATTATAGCAAATTCTGTCCACCACTGTGTAAAGTGCCATTTCATCACTCGAAAGTAAAATGGAACTTGTGCGATTTTGGCATTTTGGAGTTATGAATAGACTTATTCATATTTTAGAAGGACATTTGTGAAGCAAAAACAAAGATCGACAAATAAACTTTTCTTGGGTATTTTGATCTTTCTTCACTTCAAAAACTGTTTTTTCAAAACTCTGTGTCTTTTTACTATTGGGGATACGGTTTGATAAAATTTTCATCTCATTTTTTGGCTTGTGCTAATTCTAGTGGTGGAAATTAGTCTAAAATATCTTGGGTTGATTAGACTGGTTATAATCCTTATTTCTAACATAAGAATATTCACTTTTCAAATTTAAACTCTGTTGTAAATATCTGAAATTATATTTCTCCATTACTATAAAAGGTAATTATGTACGGTTTTATTTCAATACCCCCATTGTTACTTTTTCTACATGATACTGTCTAAAGATTATGAAATGTGTTTCTCAGAACTATTTCATCAGTATGTTTTGAAACGTCACTTTGTTTTTAGCAATTCTATTGGATGTGAAAAGGGTACACAAATAGTATTATTCAAGAAAGAGATTTGTAAAATTACAAAACGATGAAACTGCAAAATTAACTTAGTTTATTACATCTATTGATACTGATAGAATTGAAAACGTACGGCTTGAACTTTAACTCTCGCCAATAATTGTTCCAAGTTTGGGGCAAACAGAAATAAAAACTAAGTTTTGAAAGGTTTCTATTGTCATATGAAAAAAAATATTACTTTCTGTCTGCTATTGATAATATCGACCCGTTTTATTTTAACCTACATGGATATTATATATTAATTTTCAATGTAAAATTAATTCTCAATTCTTGCCTTACTTACTAGAAATTAATTCATTCTCGGTTTCGGTACCAAACTATTTTTTATCATTTTATGATCATATTGTGTATTACTTTTTTAATTATAACATATAATAATATTATTATGATACGGAACAAGCATTTTAAAATGAGACTTAAGACATAATAATAATAATCGTAAAGTTGAGCAAATCTTGAAGATTGTTTCAGCGTTTTTATTTTTGCCCATTTTTTAGAATATCTGGTTTACTTCATGTGTTTTCATGTAAAGATAATCAATCACGTTGGCTATTCGAATGCTTCGGCATTTTGTGTTAGTTATAGATACTTGTATAAACCTAAAGGTATCAAAAGTGTAACCATAAAATACATGTACAATGATTAAATCATTATATTTTGTTGTAATCGTATGTGTATACATAAATAAAACTTACCAAGTCCAACAAAAGCAAAATTTTATTCAAGTAGGACCTCAAAGCGATTAAAAACTCACATTTTAAACGAAACTGTATTTAATAAAAATTACAGAACAGGTATTAAGGTTATTTTGAACAAAAAAGTGAAGCATATAATTACGAAATCAGATAAAGTAGAAGGAGAAATATCACAGAATAGAATAAAAAAGACATCGGAAATGAAGAGAAAAAAAATATTTTAAGCAGACGAAGGAGTAATGATATATTAATGTATAAAGGCATCGATAAGATAAAAATAGTGTGAAAGAAACAGTACATAATAGGAAGAAACAATGAAAATAATAGAAATGATCAATCTTTGGTTTGTTTATACAAGAATCGACAATGCCGAACTCGCTTGAATGAGTAAATTAAATTTCATTCGTTTGTCCACTCCACGGTGTCCGGTGTCCGCCAGTCGCGCTCTGATTCTGACATGATATTTCAATTACTGAACCATAATCGTTTTTTGCCAATGTTTGCAATACGAGTACGTGTGAAAAAACCGGAATTTCGATTACGCAAATTTGATCGCAAACAAATTTATCTGATGTAAAAAAAATCCAGCTGAATGATTTTTTCGCTTATTAAAACATTCAACGTTGTCTCGATTATTTTCGTTCGAAAATAATTGCGCGCGATCACAAACTGAAAGATAACAGATTTAAAATCGTTTTCATTTTCATTTAATTGAACCGGAAATCCATGACGCGACGAAATATTGGTTTAGCGGCAATTCAAAAGTGATCATTGGCGTACGATAAGAAACGATTTGAGGCGGTGGGAAAGCTCGATTACGTTTTTAAAGATTAGTGTTCGTGGGCGTGGACTGGGAAATCAGCGTACCATCCGAAGGCTCCGTGGTGTCCGGTGTGCGCTCCGTAATCGACGTAGTCGTGACCGTCATGATGGCCATGGTGTCCGTGGTGTCCGTGATGGGCCTGGCGGGCCGGACGGCCTTCGGATGCGGCGACATCAGCATCATCTTTTGCGAAAGCATACAATTACATTCAGGGTTCATTGTAGGGATACTCAAATAAAAAAATGGCGTAATCAACAAACGCGTGTCATGACATGATTGTATCCGTACTTGAAAAGAACATCTGAACATTAAAAGTCTGCATTATTATTGGAGGTAATAACCCGAAGAAATAAAACTGAACAGAGATTCAAAACAAATTCAGAAAGGCGTAGGGAAGAACGAATTGATATGAAAAGATAATAGTTTTTTTTAAAGAAAAATATATTTTTATTTATTAGTAAGAAAATATATAGTCACCTTGTATATAAGCAGGAGGTGCATAAGCTCCAGCCTGCCTGGCCACTCGGACTGATCCTTCTTCCAATGGAAGAGGACCAAAGCTCAAGAACTGGATATCATCAACCGGGATCGCTATGTACCTCGGTCTGGCGCAAGCGCAAACAGCCATGCATAGAACGACGAAGGATGCGGCTAACTGTTAAAATAAAAAAACAACTTATTTGAATATGGCGGGAACATCTTGACACGTAACTAATATACTTTATTTGAAGGTAAATAATGGAATTTTCTGTAAACTGGAATATACTATTGATCTGATAAAAGACCCCATAACTATAAACCTACGATGTAATAATATATCGATATTAATTATATAAAGTAAATCGAAATGATTATTTTGCTTTTGAAATGGAAAAATAAAGATCTTACCAGTTTCATTTTGAAGTTAGTATTGTATGCAAACAACCTAAAGCAAGTGACAATTTAAATCGGAAATTTTTGTCATTTATACAAAATCGTTTTCACCAAAAGTAAAATAGTAGGAGCGGAATTAAAATACCGTGGTTTTTCGTGCTGCACTTTTTTTCAAGCCACCAACAAGCAGTGGCACACAATAGTTCGAAATAAAAATCAATAAAACCATCGCAAATGCGAATTTAACCAGAAGTGTTTGTGTATTTTAAATTTTACTATGGTAAGTTACTGCTCATTTATCTAATTCTGTTATGTAAAATTGTCTTTTGTAGGTAAATGAATAACTTTGGTATTGCATTGTCTTGTGGTTGATATAAAGTGTTAAGATATAATTGTATTCGAAAAGAAAAAAGTCGTAGAAATCATTCTTTATAAAGATGAAGTTACACTACGATATCCATCGATAGATTAAAAGTAACATCAGATGACAATAGCCATGAGATAATTATGATTTTTTTTTTGCTCGTAATATCATTTTAAATTTCCCGTTTCCCAGGAACTATAAATGTCTCGGAAATGTAATCCATACAATGCATATCAATCAACCAAAAAAATAATATTCATAATTGTTTCTTATCATATTACTACGAAATACTCGTCTGTCTTGTTCGACGTTCTTGATTTAATGAGATTGTAGTATAGAGATATCTGTTATCAATTTAGTACCGTCGCGATTAAGGCAGTGTATTCTTCGGATTTTATGGCTGCCAACAACCATATCACGCCAAATAATTAAACTATTAGATGAATAAAAATATGTGTTTGAATGTTGAAAGCCTCTGGTTGGGGATATTTACTGGCAGACAAACGCATTCAAGTAAATACAAACACAGATTGATGTATAAAAAGCCGTTAAATGGCATGGTTTATAATATTATTAGGTATCCAAAATAAGTGAAACGTAGAAAGTTTATCCGTAAGAAAATTGTGTACACTTTAAAATAAGTAATTTTTTCGATAAACCATTTTGCTTTAGCGGAAAGTAAAAAGTTTCACTTTTTAAGCTCTTATAGATTTCAAATTTGTTTCTTTGCTATCCATAAAACACGATCAGAAAATAAAATCAACAGAATTCCAATAATTATGAAACTATAATCAATATTATCGCCGAAAATATTAGTTTCCTACTAGCTGTATTTTAATTGTACTCCCATTGTTACTGTGATTCGTCAATCAGTCTCGAAGCTATTACAAACGCTTTCTTGAATTACGTTACACCGAAAAACGATTAAGGTATTTAGAGCATGTTATGTATGTTTTATATTTTTACAGTAAAAATACATCACTGGGAAATATAATTTCGAAATATGAACCACGTGCTTAACGCTTAGTGTAAACCAAACATTTTAAAATTATGTTTTTGGAGTGTTGACATGTCCTTGGTTTAGTTAAAGTTAAAGGAACCAACTAATGTTCTTTGTAAATGAAAAAAAATCGTTTTAATAGGTGGAACATAAGTATCATAATTATATTAAGCAGTACTAAAATATGATAAAATTTCTGCATCCAATGGCTAACAACTAACCCTCGCGTATGTCAAATTTTATCTACATTAGGAAGTATGCTGCCATGAAAAAGGATATTTCTTATTCTTTATATTTAGGTATTTATGTATCATGGTTGGTAATTACGCACTCAATACTCACCGATAGCCTCATAATATACTTACCTATGCCGTTCTATACATTTATTATTCTTATTACTTAACCAATTATAAGAATGCAGTAGTCATTTTGAATAACCAACCAAAGAACGAGATCGTTATTTTATTATATTATAAGTATACTGCCCTGCCAAGTAAAAACACAATATCTTGTGTGTAAATCCTTATGTAGATATTGGGTTTTTACTTAGCAGGGCAGTACAGTATATGAATTTACAAGTGAAGACTTATCTTTATTATTATAAAGCTATATCTCATTATAGATTTGAAATGTCTTTCGTGATGCCTGCTTGTATAAATCTTGCAATCCATTGAATAACTAGTTCTGCATTAAAAATAAATCATTATGATTTGAACACGTCAGCTCACACGACCTTACCAACTAAAAATCCCAACTTATTAAAAGAATATTCTAGCAGAAGCCATAGACTTTAAAATTACAATAACTACACACAAAAATATTTTTATTTTTTTTTAAACCATGTTCGCTCCCAACGTGGATCATATGGATCTACACAGTGTGAAGGTGTCCATTCCGGAAGAGGAGTATATGGATCTCCACAATGTGAAGACGTCTTGAGAGATTTTTTTTTCACAAGAATTGTTTGTCAGACAATTACAGGACTGGTTGCCTGTATTTTTCGGATTTAGAAAATCCGACAGTTGGGGATTCGAACCCGCATTCCCTGGATTGCTAGGCACATACGCTACCAACTAGCTACTGGGGAGAAAATATTTGCTAATACATAATGATAAGATAATTAAATAATATATGTAATTAACATTATTGGCTCTTGTTGTAGATACCGTGATGGTGGATTTATTTTAGAATAAAGTATTTAAGCTACAAAATGAATTATTTTTTATCTTACTTATTTGTCTGACTGTTTGGCATTTTTACGCTTTATATACATATAGAAATGAAATGCAACGTTATACACACTAATAAAGTTCGATGAAGAATTACAATGTACAGTAACCACAAATAATTATTACAATATAAAATAAAAGAAAAACTACATTATGGCACAACCAAGACTGGAAATATTCATTATCGTGAACTGTTCAATAAATATTTGTTGCTATCGTAAAGCTCATATATGAGCAATGAAGTTTAGGATACTTTAAAAGGAGGATGATTCGAATGCATTGCACTTTGGACACGGAGATTTTTCAGAACAATTTAAAGTGTACTTGGCACCTCTCTGACTTGATTTCTGTCACCTACTAAATATGCTGTGGCGGGAACAATTAAAAAATAAGAGAAACTATGTTGAAAATAGGTTTATTTAATATTTACAACATATCATATAATATTAAAGTATCAACATAATAATTTTAATTGTATGTGGTAAAAACTTTTTTATCAACTAACTTTTTCCTAATCTACATCTAATGTAATAATTATTGTTTTGTGACATGTCGTCATATCCATTTTTTTTTTACATTTCTAAGATTCAAGTGAGTAAGTAAATAGGTGCTAGTTAAATAAATAATGAAAAAAATAAATAAATTATGGCTTCTTGCATAACCCATGAATAGCTAAGATTTGTGGGGTTCAATACTGTGTTGAGGCTGTGACAGCCTGAAAATCTACAACATTATTTCTTGAATCGCACAGAAAATTGTTCAAACATAATCTCGATTTCGTTGTCTCTATTGACAGAAAATTAAACATGACATTTAACTATAAATGCAGATAGATTCAATTTTCTGTATATATAAAACTAAGCATTAATTAAAGCATAAAATAAAAGCACTGCTCTTGTAACAAAAACATAAATAAACATAGATACGAGATCCTCCCGAATACAAATGTACAAAACATGATATTATTGATTCTTTTCGTCAACCTTTTGCTCTTATTCCAATCGTCTTTTGTACATTTTTACAATTATTCACAAAAATTAGAAATGGAAGTGTCGTATTTTTTCAAGATCAAATTGTTATAAATACAAATGGCATTCTTATAGATTTAATGCAACATCATAAATGTGATTTTTATAAAAAGTTACACCACTAAAACTGCTCACGAACCTTCACTGAAAATATTTTAACCATCCACATAATTGTTGATAAATCAGTTTACATCATTTCCAATATTTTCTTCAATTTATATGACTAATATATTTGTGCGTTTTATTAATTTTAAAGGAAGTAGATAGAATGCAAGGTAAGCTTTAACTGTCTTCAATATATAATATTAGGTCCCGTTTGTGAAAAATATTGACTTTAGTGTGGTGATATTTTGTAGTAATTAATTTTTGTAATGATATACACTCCTAACATAATTAAGTACACAATTTTTCATCAATCATACATTGATTGGAAGTTAATATGCCAGAGATACGGCATGAAAGTATATTTTATTGACATAGAACATTACAATAGTTTCAATTAAATAATGATAAATTCGAGTAAATTATTTACAATGGCAATATCGAATTACAATTCACTGAGAGGCTGATCTTTGGAAAGCTTGGTGACAATATCGACTGGAGGAGGATTATGCTTTTCTAGAGATTCTAAATTTCCATGATGCGAGTCGACTCGGTTGATCTTCGCTCTGAGATCATCCTTGGGGTCAGTGATATGAATAAGGTGGGGTTTGACTGATGGTTCATGGAATTCGGGTCCAGAATCCTTAGGCAATGAGCACAATTCTTTTGGAATAACTGGAACGCTCTTAATGCGTTCAGCATTTAAGAAATCTCCATTCTGCTGTTTTAAGCCTCCATTAGATGTACGTGTTGATCCATTCATGTGAGGCGAATCGTGAGCTTCTGACTTAACTAAGTCAGGAGTAGTAGTATGAGAATTTCCATGGTCCATGCCAGCAGCCAGAGACATTGATTTTGATTTTGAGTCACCGGATAGCCCAGAGAAAATTGCGTCTTCTGAAAAGTTATGATAATTTAAATTTTAGTTACCCCGGATCTAGAGAGATTGAAATAGATTTTTTCCTAGTACTACAGTTTTATGTTCGAAATGAATTCAATGTTGATGTGTTTATCAACATAACAGAGTTCAGTTCTGTACGATGTGAATTGCTATAACATGCCAAAGATAATCTAACTATTATTTTCATGTATTGAAGTAGTTTCTTATACAATGGGCTGATAATAAAATGCGGGGATTTATCAGGCATAAAAATTAGTGTTATCATACTTAATTTTTACTGTTACTGATTTCTTTTAACTCATAATTGTTTTATATAACATAATAATCAGTACCAATAATGTATCTGCATGTCATATTCCTTATAACAAGATTTCCTTACATATTTACATATTACATTTTATAGTAAATAACATATTAATTGTTTTATATAAGTATACTATTTTATGATCAACATAACTTTTTATTAAATTGGACTGACGATCGCATGTTTTTTAAAGAACATGAACAAATTGAAAAAAAAAGTTTTCAATTGATATACCGGTGATAGGTGAAGACGGCTGTGGTGAGGCACGAGGAGACAATCCTCCATGTGGCAAGCTCGCTGCCCTCTCTTCGCGACCTCCAATGACCATCCCAAGCACCCTATTAATAACAATGTTGGTTACTCCCTCTTGTGATTATTAAAAGATTCTAGCACATTAAGCCTACATAAAAAAAATGTTTTTTGGACAAAGAAAAATATATTATATATAACTTATATTCATATGTAAATCGTTAACACTGAAAATTTGTATTTTGCAACATTCCGGTCTGAACTGTTTTGCACTAAATTTCGCATGCAAAAATTATATATAATACACTCCCAAATAATTATAAATGAGCATCTTTCCATCTAACGATAAAATTTTAAACCTATATCGAGTTTGCACAACATTTTTCCAAGTTGAATTTAGATCATTTTTATCATGCAAAAATGTGTGAACAGACTTCGTAAAGTCTCTCTATCAATGAATATCCTATTCGTACAAGTGTTATAAATAACTGTAAATGAAGCAATACTTACAATGATATTACTTTAAAATGTGTCTCCTAGTGGCAAGCATTAAAAGTGATAATAAAAAGATATAAAAAATCTTTAATAGGAATAATGTAAATAACATAGACAATAAAAGCAAGTTAGGGTCAGTTTTACCTAGAGCACTCCAAGTCTCCAAAAGATGGAGGGGGCACATGGGGTACAGATGGAGTAATAGGTGTAACAGGGATAGTCTTGTTTAGTTCCATTGTTGGTTCTTCAATTTCTAACGCCCAACCTTCGTCTACGAGAACTTGTCCCACATTTATATCTTTCCCTGAAAATTACATTCAATGGAAACATATACAAGTGCAATAGGTTAAATATAAATAAATAAAAAAAAATTTACAAATTTTGATTAGCATTTCAACATTTAAAGAATAGAAGGTAATTGATACATTTATAAGACTAAGAGAATTCAGTGCCAAATAATTACCATCTTTAGTGTCATATAATTTAACACCGGGAATAGGAGACCCTTCTCTTGTATCGCGGGTCGTTTTATCTGTTTCTGATTCTGTAATTTTTTTCAGCTGCCTTTCCCTGAATGCACAAGTCCTCGACCAAAGCCTCTTCCATCGGCAAACCTGATAAACAATTACAAAAATTAAACCTTTGCAGCACACAATCATAATATGAATGAGATTAGATCACTTAAAAACTTCTACTTAAACTATGACTTCAACATAAAAACAAGATAATAGCCATTTAAATTCTAAAAGCAAATATTTTTGTAATCTAACCTATAGGAAGTTTATTTTTGATCATGATAAAATTATAAAGTAGCTGGGTATCGGACTTCTTAATCTAATCTTATCACAATTTTTTTTTCTTACATATTCCCAAAAGAAATATTGTGCTAACTAAATTTTAATGGAAAATAAAGCTGTATTTAGTCCAAGGCAAACGCATCGTTAATATTTTTTTTGTCACTTTGTATAAGATTTGAACGCCTGATTTGCAATTCCACAAATATATGTGATGACATTAGCCAGCAATGGCACTTTATGCTGTGTACCATAGTAGACATGATGATGATTTTATTAATACAAATATTTGAAAGACTGTGAGTGTATACCTGAGTGAGTTCTTCAAATCGTTCAATGGCACGAGGATTCCAGTGATATCTATCAATAGCCTGTTCCTCTTCAGGCACAGGTGCGACTCCAGCTAAAAAGCACTCTACAGCCTGGAAGCGGAGTCGTAGCATGTCTGTTCTGAGGGCCAATAATTCAGATTTTGCTACATATTCGTTGTCTCCGTAATCAACAAAGTATACATCGCATACTTGCTGCTTGCCGTCGAATTCGTTTTGCTTTATTTCAGCTACCTGAAATTTTTTCCAAAATAAACAATTCTAAATAAGAAGAGTCTTGAAACGCTTTTGCATAAAAATAGCTACATTATTTGGGATGGTTGTAAACATCACACTTGAAGTTGCATATTAAAACAAAAGAATTTTATTAGAATTAAAAAATCTAAAATCGAATAGTTCAAAATAAATTATTCTACCTTTGCTCGGTACCATTTTCCATCATGTCGGAACACTGCCGCTACTATCTGTCCTACTTGTATATCATCAAGCTGAAAAAATAATTGATAGAAAAATATAATGGTGTAAAAAGAAAACTTTTTCTGTGAAAATACACAGATTGAATAAGAAATGTTTTAAATGTACTAGTGAAATGGATAAACTATTTGTAAGCTATTTTCTCTCAAAGTTACGTGCACGTGGCCATGCAGCAGCTTTGAGAGTCCCATGCACTTATCGCAGGCTAGCGCGCAATCTTTTTCTAAATCGATCACATATACCAATGACAATTGATTATTTGAAATAGTATATAAATAAAAAAACAGTATAAGAGTTCGGTCTAATGTTCAGTGAGCCTGTAGGGTTACATTATATTGTGTTTCAGTTGAGAGGGAATCGGGTTTAGGTATAGTAGAGTTACTATTCAGAGAGGTTGCAAGTTGAAATGAGATAACCTATCAACCTTCAATATGGGTAGATTCATAATCAAGCATTCAATAAGAATATAAATATAATATATTATGATAGAAGTACAGCTAGAAACATAATATTTTGACTGGAAGAAATAGGTGGATAAGAAAAATGAGTTATTGTTAGTAAAAGAGTTTTTATAAAATGGCCAAATAAAATTGTAATAATTATAGATCAGACAGACCTTGCTTGCATCCCTATTGTCAGCATCGCTGTAATATTCAGTCATCATATCAACAAGTTTGTCGAGCTGCTCTACTTGAGGCCCAATTATTTGTAACCAGAAGCGGGAGGGCGATGAAACCGCCGACACAAAAACTTCCAACAGAGCTCCATCGTTTCCTAACCGCAAAACATCAAAATGAATATATAAGATATATCACTTGGGATATGGGTTTAAGTAGTAACATGCCTATTGTGGTATGTACTTAATTAAAAGCAAGCATTGTTTTTTTCAAAAATATTTTTATTTGGTTTCACACAGTACATTTAAAATTATTGTTAATAGCCAAATGAAAAAATCTCATAAATATCACAATCAATAGGAATATATTTTCTATTGTAAACATTAACTACATACTTCTTAGAGTGTAAACTTATTGTAAGATATTACTATTAACCCTTTGAACTCGAATGGCAGCATTTCTCATGTGTTACTTCAGTGTCACTTACAATTGTGTCGACTGATATCAAACGTCGATAAGTCCACTGTATGTCAAACTGAGAA